>MU952359.1:0-15561 GCA_036418165.1 Cooperia oncophora | reverse complement strand
TATGAGTTTTTCATTGTCATTAGAATTAGAATTGGGAGGTCTGTATATTAGTGCAACTCTAAACATTGACGAAGTGAGTGCGTCATAACTCTGAAGGCATAGAAGCTCTGCTTTCAAGACAGGAGTAGGAATAGTAGTCAAACTGAGTGAATTCTTTGCTATGCAACACACCCCACCACCTCTCTTTCCATGACGGTCGAGGCGAAAAGCGTTGTAAGGACGACCGCATAGTAGTTCAGCATTAGTTATTCTAGCTGACAGCCACGTTTCAGTGATAAAGATAAGGTCTGGTTCATACAGATCAAGAAAAAAGTGGAGGTGGTGCAATTTGTTGCCCAGACTTCTACAATTGAAGAGATAACACTTCATTCCAGGGGGTGTACCGTGACGAGCTAGAGGTTTCCCGGCCCTCCTGATTTAGGAAGTTCATCAGAACGCCTCAACTCGCCGCGGTACACCACCCAAACCGGCCATTGAGTTGCTTATTACGCTCTCTACACTCTTGACGAAGTTCATATTCACGTTTCCGCTCTGCAGGCGTTAAACTTTTACGTACAAACACGTTAGGCTGAGCGGAGGTCCGTAAACGACGACTGTTGGAGAGCGCAGTAACCCAGTGAGCCTTGGATGGAAGAACAACTTTGACAAGACGTGGATGTGTTAACCCAGGCTTACCCATGCGGTAAACCTCCACTGGCCTGCACTCTACACCCAGTATATCTAGGACTGCAGTAACTTTGGATTCCACATCCCGTTGCTTGCCGGAAGGCGTTGTCTCGGAAGCCGACTCTGGCAAGCCGGAGATGACTAGACTCCGCCCCCTCTTATCCGCTTCCATCGCATCTGCAATGGTGTCAGGTAATTTGGCCACCAGAGCGTTTATGTACTTGGCCATTACTGGGTCTTTAATTTGCTCATTGCGCTCAATCATAGCGCTGAGTATATCACTCATTGACATTCCTGCAATTTCACTATCGGTAGGACATTGACCTGATATAATATTGCCAGAGACATTCTTACCACTGGCTGCCTGGCGTGTGCGAGATCGATTTTGTGACATGGCTAGCCTCTACAATCGCAATACTATCCAAGAAAATTCAAACTTATCTGGCGATGGATGACAGTCCTTATAAATACCTTCCACTATAGAATTTTGTCGATGAATATTTGTTATATATTATATGAATACCACGTCGCAAGATATATATGAAAATACCAGAAAAAAATATGTATAGATCTTTAGCAGGACCGGCAGCCGACCGCTCAGGACCAGGGATCGAGATCCCTGGTCCTGAGCGGTCGGCTACCGGTCCTGCTAAAGTCTAAAGCAGCATCCAAGGTTTAATGGAAATCATTTTTTTCTTTTCAATGATTATCATATGTTTCCCTAGTGGTCAATTTCAAGTACTCTCCGAATATTTACCCAACTTAAGGATCACCAGTACTGCTTTCTGTTATTAGCAAGGTGTTGATTTTCAGAGTTAGCGGTACAGCCGTCGTCTGATGAGTATGAGCCGATGAGTCAATTGCTTTGGATTGGAGGCAGGCAAGATCCAAGCACCAAAAAATGGTCATGGTCTGACGGGGAACCTTGGTCCTATACGAACTGGGACCTTGGTGAGCCGAACAATTCAAGGGCCAGGAGCACTGCGTACAGGTGGGTGCGACCAGCGTCTTCGTTACAGAGAAGTGAAATTTTCTCGTACTACATGTTGCCGTGTCACTATTCATGTCACTGTCACGAAGCCTGGCCGTAGTAGAGAAGGAGTCACACCCGGTGTCAGCCAGAGAACCGACTGGTATCAAATGTACCTGACAACAGATGTGTAAGAGTATGGCGGCCTATGCACTCAACGCACAAAAAATAGGGTCCTCGTGCTTGAGGGCACGCCACACCCACTGTGAACGGGTCTCAACACACCGCAGGCACATT
This sequence comes from Cooperia oncophora, assembly GCA_036418165.1. Lineage (NCBI taxonomy): Eukaryota > Metazoa > Nematoda > Chromadorea > Rhabditida > Trichostrongylidae > Cooperia > Cooperia oncophora. The sequence continues at coordinate 13,628 of MU952359.1, read as the reverse complement.
CAACTCGCTATATATTCCTCTTTTCCAACACTTTTCCTGATCTCCAAGATCACTCACAAGGGAATGGTTTGAACTTCCCATGGAACTTTGAATGGAGACCTAGGTACATCGATAGAGCCTCGAATGCTGATTACGAATATGCAGATTAAAAGTGCTACGGGGACCTCCCAGACGAGTTCTGGGCGGTCAAAGTTTGCGAAAACTCGGTTTTGGCTCGTAAGCGCTGCTGATCGATCATTGGCAGTGCCACAGTGGCTAGTGGTAGCGGCCTCGCTCCAAAACCAAATGCTCGTGGGTTTGCATGACGTTGGCGCGAAAATTTTTGCATCGTCTCCCATAAAAGTCTTCACTCTAATTTTCAAAATACTTCCGTGTTTACGGCCTAGCAGAGCTATTAGATCAAGTAGATCAAGTATTTGCAGTCGATCGAGAGATGATTGATCACTATCTATCTGTCCCATCCGACAATTGAAATTTTGGCCAGAATCACAACTTGGCCAGGAACTCTTTCTAGGGGTATTTTGACCCCCTGAGCACGGATATCACATCCGTTTGACGTGAAAAGATCGGTTCCCTCGTTCACTTGATGACTACAACATTCCTATCCAAAACTTTGGATTGTTGGATGGGTAATGAGTTCAGAGATGACGGATAGATGAAATCCATACTCGATCGAGTACGTCATATTTATTTATTTGTTTATTTGTTTATCATGCCCCATAAATCCTATCCGCGGCCTCAGCGTGGCACGGGTGTGTTGGCTTCGGCCAGCGAACGGAGGGTGCCTCCTGAGGATAGAAGCATTGCAGAACTTCACTCAGGAGGTTCATTCAAATTCTGCACAATAATGATCAATGGATTTTTCAAGTATCCCGATCAGAGCTAGGTTGCCCACCGTAATGGGCCAAACTAGGACGTCCACCGTAATGGACACACAAGCTAGGAAGTCCTCCGTAAAGGACAAGCGCGAGACCATCAGGATCGCCTTACTTACCATCGGCACCCTAACCCCGTTCTGCCGAACTGACGAACATGCTGACGGAAAGGAACATCGCCATCTGCGCGCTTCAAGAAACGAAATGGGCTGGCGCTAAGACGAGAAGGATCGGAGGATTCAACTTGTACTATAACGGAGAGCGATCCAAAGTCAACGGTGTCGCCATTGCAGTGTCCCAGAGGCTAGAGCATGCAGTACAAGATGCACAACGGGTTTCCGACCGCATCATGAGAATTACTGTGATTTTCGGCAAAAGGCCACCTCATATTATGTGCATCTACGCTCCGCAAGGAAATTTGCCCACTGCCGACAAGGATAAGTTCTGGGAGCAGCTTGCCGACGTAGCATCCGCGCTTCCATTTGATGAAGACCTGTACATCATGGGTGATTTCAATGGACACATTGGCGCAAGCAACTACCAGTTCGAAGACACTCAAGGACGATTCGCCTACGGCACAAGGAATGATGATGGCATACGCATATTGGAGTTCGCCAAGTCACTTGATCTGATCATAATCAATTCTTCTTCCAGAAGAGAGAATCCCACCTAGTCACGTGCTATAGTGGGGGACATAAGACCCAGATCGACTACATTTTGACACGGAGGAGCCAACGAAGCAACGTGCTAGACTGCAAGGTGATCCCATCGGTAACGGTCAACAGTCAACATCGTCCAGTCATTGCGACCATTAAGATGCCGGCCAACTCATCTGCCTTCAAGCAGCCGAGAATCATCAGAAGGCTTTTGAGGTGGAACAGGATTGCTACGCTAAGACCAACTGTCAAGGACCACTTATCGATGAAGATCCATCAGGCCACGTCCGAAGACGTTGAGAACGACTGGAAAAGACTTGTCGGTGAAATCCGAGATTCTGCGCGGCCCATTGGCTATAAGAAAGGATTAAGCGTGCACCGGACCGACGGGCCTGGTTTTGGAACGAAGATGTCTCAGCCGCGGTCAAGGCAAAGAAAGACGCGTACAAAGCTTGGTACTCAACCCTACGAAAGAGACCAGAATGAGGTACCGCGAAACCAAGCGAGAAACGGACAATTGCTAGTGCCATTAAGAGCAAGGCAGAGCCTCTTATCGCCGATCTGGACGCCAAAGAACCACGACGTTCACTAAATCTGGCAATGGAGTGCTTCTGTATGACTTTGAGAAAATCAGGAAGCGCTGGCATGATTACTTTCAGGAAATCTGCAACGTCGAGTATCCGCATCCGGCGCTTCCAAATGAACTACCGACCCAAGGGCCCATCCCACGTATCACCGAGGATGAAGTTGAAGGTGCCATCAGGAAAATGAAGAACAGGAAGGCTACTGGTCCAGATGACATTCCCGTGGAAGTATGGAAGCACTTTGGAGGTCGCTCCTATCTAACGCAGCTTTTCAACAAATGCCTGGAAGATGGAGTGATCCCGACGGACTGGTCAAAGAGTGTCACCGTGCCAATATATAAAAAGAAGGGAGATATCGCTAACTGCAGCAACTACCGACCGATTCGCCTAATGTGCCACACTTTGAAAGTTTTTGAACGTGTGCTGGACGCCAGGCTAAGGGAAATAGTCAACATCAGTCGCATGCAGTGCGGATCGACCTGAACACGGGACCACGGATGTCATCCACGTCGTTCGCCGTCTGATGGAAAAGGCCAGAGAATGGAACAAGCCACTTCATTTGGCTTTTCTGGATCTGGAGAAAGCCTTCGACAGAGCCGCGTCAACTCATTTGGGAAGCTCTTCGGTATCAGCAAGTTCCAGAAGCACTCATTAAGGCACAGCTGACCTACTTGAACTCTACAACCTCTATCCGGACACCTGTCGGAGACACTCCACAATTCCGGGTGGCTGTCGGTGTTCACCAGGGATCGGCTCTTTCGCCACTGTTGTTCATTCTATGTATGGACTACGCTACGAGGAACATCAGGAAAGAGCCGCCTTTGACGCTGGGATATGCTGACGATGTACTGCTGATGGACAGATCCAAAGGGAAATTAGAACGGCGCGTCAACCGCTGGAAGAGAGAGCTTGCCAACCATGGACTCAGGCTTAATATAAGCAAGACGGAATACATGTGCACCACCGCAACATCGTCAATCGTAGTCGATAGAACACCACTCTCCAGAGCAAGACGTTTTCATATCTTCGGATCTACGCTTGCCGCGGACGGAGATGACAAGGCCGACACCCTTGCACGAATCAACGCTGCATGGAGCAAATGGAGATTGTTACTGGCGTTCTCTGTGATAGGAGAATACCAATACGCCTGAAGTCAAAGATCTACACTTCAGTCGTGAAGCCAGTCGCCATCTATGGAGCCGAGACTAAACAGATGACGGCGAGGAAACAAGAGCCTACGGTGTTATGGAGATGAGAATGTTACGATGGAGTCTGGGACACACGCGACTCGACCGAATCCGCAACGAAACAGTCCGAGACAGGATGAAGGTCCACCCGATTGCCAACTCCCTTGCCGCAGCTCGTCTCCGCTGGTATGGTCACGTTCAACGGAGACCTCCTGATGCGGTATCAAAGTCCGCTGATAGGGCCGTCTCCACCGGTAAAACCTAGAATGCGGTTAAAAGACAACCTGAATATGGACATGACCGCTGCTGGCCTGTCCGCAGCCGATTCTATTTACAGGGACCGTTGGAAAGCGTTGGTCAAAGAAGCGTACCCGACAACAGTTGGACAAGAACGCTAAGAAGAAGAAGAAGATTTGTTTATGCACGCATAGGTGCGCTAGCAATATAAGCGATATAATTGATCTACTTGCTCTGGTGGGCCGTAATCTCGGAGGAATTTCGAAAATTAGAGTGAAAGCCCTTATAGGAGACGAAGCAAAAATTTTCGCGCCAACGGGATGCAAACCCACGAGCATTTGGCTTTGAAGCGAGACCGTTACCACTAGGCCACGGTGGCACTGCCCACGATCGATCAGCAGCGCTTACGAGCCAAAACCGAGTTTTCGCAAACTTTGACCGCCCAGAACTCGTCTGGGAGGTCCCCGTAGCACTTTTAATCTGCATATTCGTAATCAGCATTCGAGACTATCGATGTACCTAGGTCTCCATTCAAAGTTCCATGGAAGTTCAAACCATTCCCTTGTCAGCTCCAAACCACGAAATTTGCAGCAAGCACCGTCCACGAAAGCAGCCCGCCCATTTTTAGGATTTTTTGTCCCCCTTCATAAGTCTGCTTACCCCTTGTGGACATCAATTCACTTACCCCCCTCCGTGCCTATGTTTCTCTGTAACTGATTCGTGACTTTTTGACCTTCACCCGCCCACATCGACACAGCTCAGACAGAGCGGACGCGCAAACTCGCTACACTAGCGAAGCTCCTGCACACAATTGCTCGATTTTCGCCGGTGTTTGGAGTCAGTTCCGGAACCATTTTACAGATACTGCGTTTGGCTCCGCCTCGCTTCGCCGCTTGCTCTCCCCACAATGGGTGTGTCTTGCACTCCCAAACTTATGACTCCTCTCTACTATTTCGGCATTGTGTGGAGTCTGTTACAGAACACTTCCAAACTTTTTTGTCTGGCTCCGCCCACCTCTCCGCGCCTTCCGCCTACAATGGATGAGTACTATATCGGCCGTTGATCCCTCCTGACCGCTATCCACTCTTCAGCAGTATCTGCAGTGCTCTGGAACCGTTTCATAGTGTTTTTATCTAACTCCGCCCACCTTGGGGAGTCTACGCCTACAACACGTGCGCCTCAAATTTCTTAACCTGCGACCCTTTGCTGACCTTTATCTCTACCTCTTTGTTGTCTGTTGAGTATCTGGAACCGTTTCACGGATCTTTTTGCCTGGCTCCGCTCACCTGGAAGCAGTTCCGTCGACAACGTGTGTGCTCCACGTTCCTCGACCCATTGCTGACCTTAATCCACTTTTTTGCCTGGCATCTGGAGTGCTTTAGAAACGAGCTATGAATTTTTAAAATGGGGCCATCCTATGAATGAAAGCAGCGCTGCTCAATGTGAGCGGGTCTCAACACATCTTATCCATGCCTAACTCCCAGTGTTGCCCTCCTACATAGCCTTTTTTTGCGATTTCTAAACTCTGTTGGGGACAGAGTTAATGAATTTTGTGGGAGCACCGCCTATATCACGTGCGCTCTGCTCTGTTCTTGTATGATTAGTCTGACAACCCCTTGCTAACATACTTCACTTTTTCCCCTTTTCTGGATCACTCTGGAAGCGAGTTATGAGGTTCTGCGAGTCCGCCAACTTTCGGCGCACTCCCCGCCCACTGTGGGCGGTGCTTTGCATAGGTCATGTGCACGTCTCATGCCCTATCCATCCCCACCTTGACCCGACATCTCTCTCCAGGTTGTTCTTCAGGTCGAACCGACAGCAAATTATAGACCATTTTCACTTTAAATGTTCCACTTTTCAAACCAAATTCAGCTCTTTTCAAACCAAATTCACCCCTTTTCAAACCAAATTCACCACTTTTCAAATCAAATTCACCCTCACTTTTCATCAAATTAACCACACTTATTAGGGCGGGCAACTCATCAACCAGATCACGCCAGACACCACTGCGAGCCCCGCCCCGACGGCCACGCCTACTTGTCAGCGCGGACATAGATTTTCAAATCTTGTTTCATAACTTCTGCTTATGTGACTTTTCTTATCTTTTGCTGTTTCCCACAAACACTTTGACTGAAAACGACTGAAAACGACTGGGCATTGACACATGGCCGACTCCGCCCATTCTCCAAAGGGTTTGGCAGTCTAGGCTTCACCCTCTTGACCACGCCCACTTGCTTTTCGCGGAATTTTGATATTTTTTTCAAAATTTTTGCATTTTGGACTGCCGTGAAGCCCTCGCCCACTGTGAGAGGCTCCGCCCACTTCAAAGAAGCTCCGCCCAACTTTTCAAAAATAGTGCAATTCGGCAGTGTAGGGTCTTGGCTTTCATGCTAGAGTCTCGTTGTCACTCGGAATCAGACAAAGACCAGCAATATTACATGATCAGCAATACCCTAGCATGCCAGCCGATACTCTATACTGCCGATTTGCACAGTTTTTGAAAAGTGGGCACCAAAATGCAAAAATTTTGAAAAAATAATCAAAATTCCGCGAAGTAGGCGTGGTAAAGGGGCGGAGGCTAGACTGCCAAATCCTTCAGAGAATGGGCGCAATCGGCCATGTGTCAATGCCCGGTCGTTTTCAGTCAAAGTGTTTGTGGGAAACAGCAAAAGATAAGAAAAGTCACATAAGCAGAAGTATGAAACAAGTTTTGAAAATTTACTCTCCTCATCATTACGGACTGTCGGGGCGTATCAGCCAGTAGGAGTGCGCACACTGTTTGAAGCCGTTCTCAGCCTTTTCGTTGAAACGCGTATGCAAAAAGTGGTAGAAAACGAGTAATACGAAGGATATAATGCTGTCATGTCATTTGCTCGCTTCAACAACTGGTGCAGAAAGACTTTGGCACCGCGGAAAACGCAGCCGCACTGACCCGCCCGACAAGTCCGCAGACAGCACACACGAAAAACGGAGACTTAAAAAAAAAAAAAAAAAAAAAAAAAAAAAAAAAAAAAAAAAAAAAAAAAAAAAAAAAAAAAAAAAAAAAAAAAAAAAAAAAAAAAAAAAAAAAAAAAAAAAAAAAAAAAAAAAAAAAAAAAAAAAAAAAAAAAAAAAAAAAAAAAAAAAAAAAAAAAAAAAAAAAAAAAAAAAAAAAAAAAAAACAACACAACCAACACATAACCCCCAAAAAAAAACACACACAAACAAACCAAAAAAAAAACAACCAAAAAGAACAACAGAAAAACCACACCAAGACGCCGGTACGGTCCGTAATGATGAGGAGAGTATGTCCGCGCTGACAAGTAGGCGTGGCCGTCGGGGCGGGGCTCGCAGTGATGTCTGGCGTGATCTGGTTGATGAGTTGCCCGCCCTAATAAGTGTGGTTAATTTGATTGAAAAGTGAGGGTGAATTTGATTTGAAAATTGGTGAATTTGGTCTGAAAAGGGGTGAATTTGAAGTGAAAATGGTGTTAGGTTGATGCATATGTTTTTAACCCCGACTTTTTGTAAATTTGATCCTTCCGTATTTCGTTTGCATGGATGTTGGTATTTCGTCATCACGTGTGCGTGACGTGTACATGATACTCTTTCATCACACTAGCTATCACTCACCCACCCTGCATTTGCAGGCCACAATGCCGCACAATTACCACTGTGAAATCATGTCACAGTGGTGATTGTGCGGCATTGTGGCCTTCTTCGGGTCCCAGCCCCCGTCCTTCTGGGAGGATGGAATCGACAAGCTGCCTGAGCGTTGGCGTCGAGTAGTGGATGGTGGTGATGGTGCATACCTCTAATCTTCAGGCTGGTTCGCTATTGAGATATTTACAAAAAAGTCGGGGTTAAAAACATATGCATCAACCTATTATATACCATTTTCACTTTAAATTCACCCCTTTTCAAACCAAATTCACCCCTTTTCAAACCAAATTCACCCTTTTCAAACCAAATTCACCCACCTTCCAAATCGAATTCACCACACTTATTAGGCTGCGCAATTCATCAACCAAATCACGCCAGACACTACTGCGGGCCCCGCCCCTCGGCCACGCCCACTTGCTTTTTGCGGAATTTTGATATTTTTTCAAAATTTTTGCATTTTTGGACTGCTGCACAGCTGCGGCACTTTGGAGAAGCGTCGCCCACTTTTCAAAAATGGTGCAATCGGCAGTATAGGGTCTTGGCTTTCATGCTAGGGTCTCGTTCGTCACTCGGAACAAGAAAATCAGGCAAAGTTTGTTCCGAGTGACGAACGAGACCCTAGCATGAAAGCCAAGACCTTATACTGCCGACTTGCATCATTTTTGAAAAGTGGGCGGAGCCTCTCACAGTGGGCGGGGCTTCACGCAGCAGTCCAAAAATGCAAAAATTTTGAAAAATATCAAAATTCCGCAAAAAGCAAGTGGGCGTGGCCGAGGGGGCGGGGCCCGCAGTAGTGTCCGGCGTGATTTGGTAGATGACTTGCGCAGAATTTGGTTTGAAAAAGGGTGAATTTGGTTTGAAAACGGGTGAATTTGGTTTGAAAAAGGGTGAATTTGGTTTGAAAAGGGTGAATTCAAAGTGAAAATGGTATATACAGGGGGGCCAAAAAAAGTCATTTTGCCTCCATGACTTTCAAGGCGCTATAAGTTACACTTTATTAAATTTTTATCGGACATTTTTACTACCATATTAAAGAGCACATTAAATACTATAATGATACTCCGCCACAGCCTTCTGGAGGAGCGCCATCGAGAGATTCGGCCGCGCGAAAGTGAGTGGGTACCGGAGTTGAGCGAGATCGTTGATTTCTCCGCCACTGTAGACCACCCTGTTGAGCTCCGCCCGAACCGAGTAATTGAGGGGGTTTAGTTCAGGACCCCCGCTTAAATACTCCATCTTTTCCAGGTACTCAACGTTCTTCCATTCCAAGTAGGCGAAAGTTTTTCCAACGCCCTTCGATTCCATGTGGTGGCACCCAATGCTGTAGCAGTACAAAGTTTCCAAGAAGGTACGGGCGACGACATGTGGGGAGGATATTCTTCTCGAGTTGCTCGATGTAGCCACCAGCGCACACCCTCAGTCTGGGGCCCACGAAGAAAATATCGGTTCATCCATTCCAGGTACGGCCGGTCCACACCATCAACCCGCGCCTTGGTGAATGGGGTGAAGATGATGTCCTGGACCGTAGCGACGTTGCCGGAGCTGCTCGATGTTTGAGGTCTTGCAGATCAAGAGTACTGGTCTCCAGGTAGCTATCCATGGGTGATTCCATTCAAGAAGTTCCGCAGCTGTTTGGAGGCCACGTGAATTCCAAAGGCGTTCTCCACTCAGGCCGCGACTGGAGATGACTTCATATTTTGGTGTACATGAAGGTGAATGGCGGCAGCCGGCTCCTGCTTATAGAGGAAGATCTTGGGTATCTTCCGCCCTGGTACTCATATCCACTTCCTCTGTCTGGGCTGCGAAAACTTCGCTCATATGTGACTCGGCCGGAATGACTTTTTTTTGCCCCCCCCCCCCTGTAGAGTGGGTGATACTGCTGCTCGTTGGCATAGCAGAGTCCGAGATGCGGAAGTTTCTCGCTGGATATGACTCTCCGAAGGGCAGGAGGAGGTACAAACGCATCGAGCACTGGAGTAAGCTCGCCTTATCGCATTGTGGAGAAACTTTGGTGAATATAACTCGCCATCCCACTTTCTTTGTAGTAGCAGCTAGTGTGTTCGCCATCGGATGGCTTCAATACCGGATGACTTGCATTGATCAGACACACGAAATTGCAGCGATTCCGACCAGGGCGCTTAGTGACTCGATAGCATGTCTAACTACGGTCACGTTCTTGTTCGACGAAGTGCATTGATATTCGTAGGGAAGGCTGCAGTCTCTTCACTGTAACCGGGGAAGGGGGGATTTGATGCACTCTTCCTGTGCGGGTGAGCACAAGGGCTGACCGTGCGGTGGCGGGAGTAGCGATCAAGGACCGATGTCAATAACCTTGGGGAGGGGGGGGTGTCCGTCTACGACAGGTTAAGAATGGGTCCACCCAATTTTGTTCACTTCGCTACTGATTTGTAATGATGGCTTTTCAGATGTACAACACAATTTCGCCTATCTACCCTAGTAAGAAGAATTTTGTACCGAAGAAATGGAATGATTTTTTTTGTGACATAGAAATGAGGTCGTTCGTGTGCAAAAGAGCCATGCTAGTTCAATAAATTTTGTGATCCAAGGCTCACAAAATTCACTATGAAGCTCACACTGCCTTCTCGTGGTCATTTGTTCAGGGCAATGCTGGTGAGGTTCGAGAGCAGTTCCCGCTAGATGTTTCCATAGCGATGTTTTCTGTCGTGGAAGCTCAACAATTAAAAGAAAAGGGAAATTTTCACTGATATTGGGCAATTGTGGAATCTCTCTTTCGTTGACTTCGACCTCTGACCAGTGCCTGCGAGACGCTCCAAGTTTTCTCCTTTCAGCTTAGTTTGACAGCTTTCTGTGTTGATAAGGCTGCAGAGAGAAAGTAACAATTACTGTGTTGCATCAGCTGGGTTGTCTAGCAGCAGTATTGGCTACGATAGGACAAATCTACAAATCTTCCAAAAAATGATAACATGCTTTTTTCTTAAACTAGATTTCATTTATTTTTCCCACAATCCAGCACTAGATGGTACTCTGGCTGTGGATGGTAGGAGTTTGTTAACGGTAAGTACTATGGTGGTGTTTCTCTGTATCCATGATGGAGAGGGTGCGGTTGCATTCTCCAACAGAACATCCTCCACGTAGAGCACGACGACTGCGCTTATGATAGAATATAGGCTGCCATGAGCCCAATGGTAATTGGAGACAACTGCTTCATCTTCCAGAACAAGGTCGAGCAGCAGTCGTTTCAAAGGGAAATATTAGGTTGGCCTACAGTAATGGCCTTTTTTGTCACACAAATTTTTATATGGAAAATAACAATTGTTACAAACAGACTCTACATTGTTTGATAGACAATTTTCCGCACTATAAGATAGTATAATTGCCTTCTTACTATTTCTCGACTTGTGTCGATTTTTATTTCATTGAAAGGGAAATTCGGGTCGACCCAAAAGTGAGTTTTCGACAACTACTTTTTGAATTTTATCTCGGCTCTCAGGCTACAGCAAAGCTCAAAACTTGTGGTGTATATAACCAAAAAAAGATGCGTCTTATGACAGCTTAATGGTTCAAGCGATCGAGAGATGGGAATTCGGGCCTTGTAAAAGAGCATCGCGTGGGGGCCCTCTTGGGGAGGGACTGCCTGCAGAACCTACCCACTTATTTTCGAACGTCTAACATCAACTGAGGGTGGTGGTTGATAATGATAAGGAAGCATTCTATGACCGCTAATCCCTCAACCTGTGGCATGATTCTCAGTTAATGAGGCAAATTCCGTAAGCTCTCAGTTGGACAGAATAGGGCATTAGGTTCGATGCTTGTCTGTGAGGTCGAAACTGAAATCTTCGAATCACTTGAAGTATTATTAGCATCTCTGAGAGACATAGCCTTTCAGCCAGATACTTAGCAACTTAGCGTTTTGTAAGAGGTATAAAAGAGAGACTGTCAAGAATGCTCAATTTTGTAGACCTGACACTCCATTTTCCTCACAAAAATATTAATGAAAAGAGAAACTTGAAGGAAACTAAGAACATTCTTTGCAAAATGGTACGAAACTCGGTGGCAGAGCTTTTCCTCTCCAACGCGATATTTCGAGTGGGAAAAAAAAACGCCATGACTTATGGGCCGACCCAATACTTCCCGGAAAATGCATCTACGCCATGTTCTAATGAAAAATGCAGACAAGCCCCTCTCAGCTTCGAGATATGGGGTGTGTGTGACCCCCTGCGTATGAGGACAATTACAGCGCACGAATAACAGTGAGACGTTGGTTCCAGGAAGTGTAGTCAGTGGGAGTTGGGACGTGAGCATCTATTGTGGGGAATAGGAGGTGGAACAAGTGAGATGTGAAAAAAATGCCTCATAAAGTGAGTGTAACTAACTGTAAGTTCCGCTGTGAGATTTGCAGAGGCACTGAAGCTTTCATGCCAGCAAGGTGTGAAACAATCAAATCATTGTATGAGCAAATTCTTTCTTCACAATCCTAGGATCGAACGCGGAGGGAAGAGAGACCAAACTTGGGGGGAAGGAGGCTCGAGAAAGCTGTTGTTCGAAAATCCTTCACAACCGTTTTTGCATCACTCAGAAGTGTTGGAATAAATGATTCTCTAACTTTCCTAGTTTTATGAAGCATATGTCGTGCCCATACTTGAATACGGTTCTATGGAGCCCTTACGCTAAAAAACTTCAGGCAAAAGGTGAAAAAGTTTAGCAAACTTCGACCAGAATTCTGATGTAACGATGTCATCCCAGCCCATCATATTCACGTGGTTTACCCAGCTAGAGAGCGCTTACAGCTTTTCAACCTAACGTCTTTACTATATGGAAGGGTGTTTTATGACATTTTGTTCTGCGCTTCGGGTAACTCAGCCAGGAGATTAGGACTGAAGCCTAGTAAGTACTGGGCAATCAGGCCAAGCAGGAGCGGTTTTTCTTTGCTGTCCCTACAATGCCCGAATTCGAGCAATAGCCATCAATCTAAGATATGTAACTCACTATTTTTTCGTGGAGCTTCAGTCACTGCCATCGGTCCCAAATACCAACGGTTCAAAAGGAAATCGTAAGAAGCTGACCTACTCGCTTTATTAGGAATTAATGAATTCCAGAATGTTGAGATGTGAAGTTTTCTGCTAGCGTGTATTTTTGTCTGAATTTTTCGTGTCTTTTTTCTCTATATCGATTGAATGGTTTCGCTGTCTAACCCATCCAGTTTCGAGCACATTGTAACGCACCCTTGCTTGCATAGTAAATGAATGAAGGAAAAAATAAATAAGTAAATAAACGTGATGAAAATTCGCCCAACTTTGTAGAAGGACGATGACATTCTGGGATGTTGCTCTACAGACTGCAGACTGCTTTGTTTTCTTCGAAGCGCTTTAGAACCTTTATGAAGGAAGTGAGAGAGGAAATTGTGCTGTGACGACATCTCCAATTGGCTTTCTTTACTCACCTGTCTCTAGCATACAGAGATAATATGGTTATTGCTTTGAAAAACAGTAAAGAGACACCTGAAGATCGCAAGAGGCAAGTTGCAAGCTCAGAAGTGGGGAATGGGTGGTGTGAAGTGATACAGTAGCCGCTCACAAAGGTTGATAAGGAAGCGGAGCACAGTGTAGGCTGGATGTTTATGAACTGTAGAACCACATCTGCTTTAACGGAGAAGCCTGACATGGAAGTTGCACCTTTCCAACACCTCTACGTGGCAGTCGGATACATGGCGCAGTACAGAGGGGATGTCAATCGGCGCCGAATGAGCTATCTCCCAACGAGTTCGACGAAAAGATGTATTCCAGAAAATTACTCATTCTTCAAGAAACTGCAAATGACACTGCACCGGTGACGTGGATCTTTAGCATCTAAAAGAAACGGGGAATTTTTCAGATAGTGAGAATAGGAAGAAAAATGAGGGGCATCACATGTGAAGAAAGTTACAGCTGCTGGGCACTTGTTAACAAGACTTCGCTCTCGCTGCAAGGGTCCAGGGGCATATTCACGGGCATCTACCAGTCCACTATTTTAAGGGAGTAGATAAGGGAGGAGAATGGAGGAAGAAAAAGAATGAAAAAGGGAAAAAAGGAAAGGGAAGAGAGGCTCCCCTGTTGACAAGTGCTCTGACAATGAGACTGCTTTCCCGCCTTTTTCGTCTTTTTTTTGTTGATTGGGAGGGGAAGGGGGGAATCGTATTCAGCAGGAGTTCATCTCAGGCTTGCCCTGCGTTGGTTGTGCGAAATCGCGAGACGGCATCCGGGACCAATCTAGCCTGCTCCACAGCAGTTTTGAACGGAGAAGTGGGACGATATAGCGGCACTTGGCCAGGAACACAGTATCCAGTAGTAAGTGCACACTTGTTCTCTAACATTCATCCTACACTTGACTCTTATCCTTTAGCTTTAGCGTTACGGTCTCAGGGACCTTTGTGCACTTCATTCATGGCTCTTGGGTAGTGTGTTCGGTGGTTTCCCATTCAGTCTGTAA
>MU952354.1:0-10885 GCA_036418165.1 Cooperia oncophora | reverse complement strand
GCGATCCAGGGAAAAGCTTGCTCTTCTGCTTACCGAAGTCTCAATTTCATGCAGAGAGATTTCGCGAGCTGTTTTCTGTTGCATTATTTTTGTTGTTCTTTTTTCTGTGATTTTAGCTGGCAGTTAGTCTACAGGATGCGAAGAAACGTTTTGTGAGCTAGGGGTTAGAGGCCGCAGAGTGTCGAGTTGCCATCAAGTTTGCAGTGCTCGTATAATGAGGCTGTGTGGCTATCAGGGAGGGGTCTCGTTTGAGTTGTTCTCAATGTGTTTTTGCTTCTTTCTCAACTGTAAAATTACTTATCAGCTGCTGTTTCATAATTGAACGCCTGCTAACGATTACTTATAATACTTGGTCGCGGGAATTGTCTTAAAAGCACGGATATCGATCCACCGTTTTGAGCGTTCACACGAGCTTTCAGCAATTGCCCGCCAACAGCTCAAAGTGCCCAGTAACGCTCAAAACGCCGGTGCCGCGGTAAAGTTGCTGCCACTGAAGACCTCTTATAATCATCACAAAAAACGCTATCAGTCAGCTGTTATTGTTTGATAACTGCTGTTTAACGCCGCAGTGCGCGATCCGAAAGTTATCACAAGAATGCTGAGTTGTGGGCAAAAGTGGGACACGGGATACGAGTAAAGTAATAGGTTTAACTTTTCTTCACAATTTCCTTTTCCATTGTGATCATGCCTAAGTAGTCCCTTAATCCTGCTGTTCCGCTATCCTCAAAATTGATCGCACAGCACAATCAAGGTTCCTGAAATACATTGGATTGGATGAGTTCCTGAAAACCAAGGTTTAAATCAATGTCCATTCTGGTCAAGGGTGGTTGAACAGATAACGGAAGTGATCGGGTATGGTTACCTTTTTTTAAATCCCTCATTTCCAGGCTGAACTGGAGGCTGCTAGATTGGAAAAGAAGCGAAAAATCAAAACTAAAGGAAGTTTCTGTGAGTATTCTGTCTAAACTTCAACTTTATTAATGGGAACGATCGTTTCAGTTTGTGATTTTTGGACTTTTCACGTTTTCAGGATGCTGCCAGTGTTTCATCACAAAGTTCTACGGTAATGGCACCACGTCGTATGTTCTTATTTCATGATTTTAACTTTTGCTCTTCCATGAATACACATAATCATTTTTCATTTTATTGTATAATGTGTTTCCTCTGCTGGTTTGTAGTAGTCCTTTACTCACAGTTAAAGTTACGTCAGTTAGTTAGTTACTCAGCTGAGGGAGGGGTGAAGGGCAGGTGACGGGGTGGCGAAGAGGAGAGTCGATCGCGTAAGCTTGCTAGAATTTTAAGTGTCATGGCGTGAGACCTTTCTGGGGATGAGGGGAGGGGGATGGCTGAGTCTGCTTTTTCGCATCATGGTCTCTTCTGCTTAACACCCACCACTGTAGACAAGCTGTATACTTACCCCCGAGCACGGTCTTACCGTTTTGCGAATAGGTCCGCAGTCGCAAAAGCGTATCGTTTTTAGTGCGCAAAAATGAGGGAGCGGGGCTAGAGGGTAGCGGTGCCTGGGTGCTGTCTCCATACTCTGCCCGCGCTTCCACAAGGTGCACACTTCCGTCGATAGCGAGTTCCCCCAGCGAAACGCGCAGTCGGCGGTAGAGAAGTGAGAGAGAGCGAAACAAATGCCGCGTTTGGCTACATTCGGACATTTGGCTGCTCGCGCGGGCGACAAGGTTTCACTACCCTATCTCCTCCTTACCTGATATTTTAACAGAAGAAAGTGGCCCGATACTGTTGCAGCGGAGACATGGACCTATTCTCCCCATACAGGGCTAAGACCAGTGTCCACAAAGGTGAGTGTACAGTTTGTCTTCAAAAGAGCGAAAAGCGCAGCTGACCAGGAATCGGATTCTCGCAGCATGACCCCTCCCCCTTATTCCGAAACAGAAACGCTTTAGAGCGCGTTCATACTTCGATCACGAAGTATGTATGCGCTCTTATGTTACACTGTTATCGATCTGTATTTCTTGCATATAATTTAAATAGAACTCGCCAGTCAGACAAAGCAAATTGCTTTTTTTTTACCGAACGCCGGAGTCAAAAAGGATGCTATTCTGAATTTTAGGTAAAGTGGTGAAAAGTGAGCCAACTTTCGATATAAGCTCCATAAAATATGTGAGTCCGACATCTGTTCATATTATTTCACAGGTGCAGTTCGGCGACGGGGGCATTTTGCACTGTCACTGGTCACTGCTTCGTTCCGGTTTACAAGTCTGTCTGGTGAAACCTGTGAACACTTGTGAACCTGGAGCAAGCTCGTGCAGCCACCATGGCGAAGATTCTGGTTAACTCCTGTCAACTCTTGTAAGATCATGAAACAGTTCTCTGGATAGCTGGACACGTCGATGTGAAGTAGCAAAAATGCGAATTGCGCCACCCCCCCCCCCCCCCCTATTCGTCGCCGAAGTGCCTCATTCCACATCTTCCTTTCTACGTGATGTTGATAGAGTATCGTTGAGAAATTCAGCACTATGGATGTCTGCCGAAGTCACTTTGCGATATTCTCGAGAAAGATCATGATGCTGTTATTCATCGCCGTTTGTTAACAAAACTGCCTGCCGCTTATCCTATTGACGTGCTGCTAGTTGAGGTAGTTCTCTTGGGTTTACAATTCTATTCTATTTTCTGTTCATTTAGCAGTTATGGTCCAGTCGATGGCAATACATATAAGCTGCTGAGGTGAGAATATAGGGTTCTAGGGTACTGTATGTAGTATCAATCCCATCAAAATTGGCAAATTTGTTGTTGAGAACTCGAGAAGGAACTAGAAACGAACTTGTTCGTGAGCTTTGACAGCACGCTGATGTCTCTGTCGCGTTGGGTTATGCCAGCTTCTCTCTACCGCCCAGGCATAAGGTGGATTACTCGCCGGAACATGATGTGACCATGCCTCGCTGTAGAGTTACCCCTCCCAAGGCACATATCGCCTTGAGATACGGACTTCGGGTGTCATTATGATAGGCCTAGCTTTTTGCGTCACAGTGTTGATTAGTATCCCATATCTATAATCCGCTAAGTTTGTCTGTTGGAGTATGTGTGCGTTTGACCGGAAATTCATTTCTTTCTTTAATTTAACCGCAGAGTGTTTGAATTGATAAGAGATGCAGTCTGTGCGACGCAGCATTACTGGTGGGTGGCAGAAGGTGGTAGCAGCTTATAAGATCTTCTTAGGCACGCTAGAAAGGGAGGCTCAACAATTCCATAGCTCCGGTCCCAGCAACAGCGTAAAGTTGCCTCTAACAAGGGAATGGTTTGAACTTCCCATGGAACTTTGAATGGAGACCTAGGTACATCGATAGAGCCTCGAATGCTGATTACGAATATGCAGATTAAAAGTGCTACGGGGACCTCCCAGACGAGATCTGGGTGGTCAAAGTTTGAGTTCTGGCTCGTAAGCGCTGCTGATCGATGCCTCGGCAGTGCCACCGTGGCCTCGTGGTAATGGTCTCGCTTTCAACACTTGCATCCGGTTGGCGAAAATTTTTGCTTCGCTCCGTATAAGAGCTTCAACTCTAATTTTCGAAATTCTTCCGAATTTACGGCCCAGCAGGGCAAGTAGATCAAGTACATCAAGTATATATGACGTACTCGATCCAGTACTTTATCATACCTGCCCTCTCTGAACAGGTTACCCATCCGACAGTTCAAAGTTTTGCCCAGAATCACAAATTTGGGCCAGACGAGCGGTTTTTTCGTCGAAGGATGTGATATTCGTGTTCAGGGGGTCGAAATCTCGCGAATTTCTCGCTAAAACTTTGAATTGTCGGATGGGTAATATGTTCAGAGAGGGCAGATATGACCAAATCCATACTAGATCGAGTACGTCGTATACTTGATGTACTTGATCTACTTGCCCTGGCTGCCGTAATTCGGAAAGAATTTCGAAAATTAGAGTTGAAGCTCTTATACGGAGCGAAGCAAAAATTTCCGCGCCAACCGGATGCAAACCCGCATGCGTTTGACTTGAAAGCGAGACCATTACCACGAGGCCACGGTGGCACTGCCGAGGCATCGATCAGCAGCGCTTACGAGCCAGAACTCAAACTTTGACCACCCAGATCTCGTCTGGGAGGTCCCCGTAGCACTTTTAATCTGCATATTCGTAATCAGCATTCGAGGCTCTATCGATGTACCTAGGTCTCCATTCAAAGTTCCATGGGAAGTTCAAACCATTTCCTTGTAAGATATGAGACAGAGATACTATTGGTGCAAGGCAGGTGTCAAGTGCTGATAAGGTCAGACTAGGGGAATTAGAACGGTGGTCTCAGTAGTTGTTACAGGGATGTGACGGGGATATTACTAATGGGCACAGACAGGGATGGCAATTGATAGGGTAGATAAGGGGCCTTGCCGCCGTCATTCGACTTCGAGGTTGCAAGTCTTCTACTCTACCAAATCGTAGAGCTTTAGTTTTAGGTGGCAGGTAACAAGCAGTTAATCAATTAGCAAGAGTAGGTAACAAATGTGATTAGCTGATATGCATAAACATCGGTAATTGGTCATTTGTAGGAGCGAATAGAGGTGGGTGGTATCTAAAAAAAGGAGCTTGAGCCAACTCTTGGGAGAGGTACAGATGTACTGTCAGTTACCGGTTCCGTAGGGTTTCCCATAAGATGCCCGCACTAGTGCTCGGCAACCAAAGTGGTATATTACATGGCACGATTGCGCAGAAAGGGCGGCGTCATCGTTCCAGTTGCTGTAGCTGTAGAGACTTGTGAACTCCTGTGAGGAGATACACAGGAGCAAGCAAGTCGTACAAAATGAAGCTGATACTTTTTCATTTGTTTACAGAAATTTATCTAAGCGGATCGCGAAGCTTTGGCTTTCCATTTAGCAGCTTTACAAGAGCTTACATTTCTCTGCATTGTCACAAAATTGAAGAAATTATCGTTACTCCCCCGCTCAGGTCGGACAACGTCCCCTACCTTTGGTCAGCCATCAAAAGAAACAAGTTCTCCGAGATTTCCAAAGATATGAATATTAGTGTATAGAAGTGATCGTATTACAGTTCCTGTATACCTACGATATCGACATTGTATGGGGAGCGGAAAACGTAACCGTTACTTATGGTGACGACGTTAACTGCAGTCACTTGAATGGTCTTCTTCAGTCGTGTCAAATGATAACGGATTATTTCAACATGATGCTTGGGTATGGTCAAGTTTTCTATTCAGTTGATCTGGTATTTCTTTGATTTTTTGTCGCTTATTGTTTACCGTGGTTTTCTGTGGTTCCGCTGGAAGGTATGACACTTATCGGGAACGACACTTTCCCAAATGGTGTCACGTGCGCGGCATTCGCACCAATAATATTCATGTGAAAGCGCTGCCATATGTCGGGCCAGCTTTACGGAAAGTACTAATTTTTGTGTACATCGTGACGCGAATCTCCTGACCACTACTGCGCGCGAAAGTCGAATCAGTTGATTTTTATTGCAGTGATTTGTAGGTGTTTCACAACCCAATTCCGAGATAAGCTTCTTTTAGGAAACTCCTGTTGTATCCACCTGAACGTGATCAGTATCAGTCAGAATTACTACGGCAACGTCTTCTAAATTTGAATGGTGCCGACGGTACAAATGCGCAGCCGCATTTAGGTATTGCCGTTATCTTTTTGTTGGTTCGATACATACTTAAAGACAGTTTGCGTTAGAACGAGTTATGAATAGTAAGATTTGAAAGTGAATTTGTTGATGCTGCTTTATTAGTCAGCGAAGAAAGGAGCAAAAGGAATCAAGAACGTCTCAGATAAGGCCCGGTTGAATTCTTTAGCATTGCACGAGCATATGGCGAAGAGACCCGCTGCGCTCTGCGAGAGGCTAGCCAGGCCACACATTCAGTACGCGCTAGCGATATGAAGTTGAACTTTACTTATCAGCTGTAGCTTCGAGGGCACAGACACGTAGTAGGTGGAGCTATTGGGCGCAGACACGGAGTAGGTGGAGCTAGTGGGAATTTCAGTCGCCCACGCATTTGCGACGCCACTTTCTAATGGAGGAAAGTGAAATCGCAAACATTCTGCAGACCTGTGCTGCAGGATCGAGATCCTGAAAGACAATCGTAATATGCAGTGCTGATATGTGTGAGGAGGGACGCTGCGCCGACAAGGACGAGTTGTCCTGCCTGACCGTTTGAATGTGTTTGTTGAAGGGACGAAACCTATATCCTCAGCATGGAATCTACACTCTACTTTCGAGTTGGACAGCGTCTATGGCCGCACGGTCCGTTGTGCGCGATGCTCCCGCAAATTACAACTGTCTTGTCCGTATACTGAGAGAGCCACACTTTCTTGGTAGTCGCGGAATGTGTCCGTGAGTCCTGCTTATTGCCGCGTATGTGGGAAGAATGGGTTCGCAGCTACAGCAGCGTGCCACCAAATGTGCTCAAAAGTACGAGGGAAGGGGGCTGTGAGGTAGTGATGCACGTCTCGTAAGTCCAGACACACGCCCTAATATAGCGAAGCGCGCTACTTGTCTGCGCTCTCTTACTTCTGGCTGTTCTCACGCGCTGAGTGCATGTTTTGCTGCGGAATCTTGATCGACGCAAGTGCTGCACTTGAACATAGCGCGGGAGGAGTTAGAAGTCGACGCTCGAGTGCCATTATTTCACAGCCCCGTTTCCGTGCTTTTTTGAGCTAATAAAGTGATACACAACTGCGGCTGCTGAACTGTTTGCCTTGCACACGTCAGGGGTGAGCGTACAGTTTGATTAAAGTACAAGAGGAAAACTACCGGATAACCGCAGTGGTTTTTATGTACAGACCAGTCGGTTCGCCGGCTGACGCCGCGGCGCCTCCTTCTGATACGGCCCGGCTGCGCCACTGGGAGCGGGTTGCAACAGCCGACAAGACATGTCCTCAACTCTTGCCGTATATTCCTGCAGATGAGGTCCTGCGCATATCTGCTTACATGTTGACCCTTTTGCAGATTTTTTGTCTGGCTCCGCCCACCTCGGGCTGGCCCCGTCCACAACATTTATGCCCCACATTTCTCAATGGGCGACCAACTCAATTTGTTCCGGTCTTTGAAGTGCTCTGGGACCGTTTTACAGAATTTTTGTCTGGCTCCGCCTCACCCTCAGAGCAGGCCCGCCCGCATGTCTGTGCCCAAAATCCTCACACCGGCGACCGTGTGCTGACCTTAATCCACTTTTTTTCCGGTCTCTGCAGTGCTCTGGAACCGTTCAAGGCGCCGCCCACAATGTTTGTGCCCCACAAACAATCGGCCCAGCCCTCGCTGAGCTTGATCCTCTTTTTTCCGGTTTTTGGAGTGTTCTGGAACTGAGCTACAAAGCTTTTAAAGTTGAGTATTCCTGGCGATGAAATGGCACAAGCTCGCGCGCCACTGTAGCGCGGTCTCAACAGGCTTTGAGCGTGCCCAACACGTCGCGTAGATATTTACATTCTGGCATTGAGTTTTTGCGACTTCTAAAAACACTCTGCGCCGCGGTTACTGAGTTTTTGTGTGAAGCGCCCGCCGCATTCTGAGTACCGCCCGCCCATTTTGGATGTTCTTTCACAGTTTAGGCTGGCAAGCTCCTTACAAGCACTTACAAACAAACAAATGACGAGCGAATTATATATACTAATTAATTATATTTTCACTATCAAATTCACCACTTTTCAAACCAAATTCACCACTCTTCTTAGACCAGGCAGTTCACCAACCAAATCACGCCAGACACCACCGCGAACCCTGCCCCGACGGTCACGCCTACTTGTCAGCGCGGACATAGATTTTCAACACATGACTGACTCCGCCCATTCTTTAAAGTTTGTTGCGAACTTCAAATCTTCATAACTTCTTCAGTTTTTAATTTTGCATCCACTCACGAAGGTACTCGTAGGCGCGCATCCATGCACGACAGCGATCATATGCCTCACCGCCGCGTTTGGCTGCGCACGCCCACTTGCTTTTTGCGGAATTTTGATATTTTTCAAAATTTTTGCATTTTTGGACTGCTCCATGAAGCCCCGCCCACTGTGAGAGGCTCCGCCCACTTTTGAAAAGGCCCGCCCACTTTTCAAAAATGGTGCAAAATCGGCAGTATAGAGCCATGGCTTGCATGGCAAGGGTATTGCTGGTCATTAGGAACCAACTTTGCCTGATTTTATGTTGTTCCGAGTGACGGAGGAGTTCAAGCATGCAAGCCAAGGCTCTATACTGCCGACCTGCAAGCCATTTTGAAAAAGTGGCGGGCTTCTTGTTGAAGTTGGAGCCATGTTCAGGCGCTGTTTATCGACGGGGGGCATTTTGTACTATCACTGCTTCCCTTGTTCCGGTTTGCAAATCTCACTTTGGTAAAACTTGTGAACTCTTGTAAAGCTGGAGCAGGATCGTCTAGCCACCATCCCAAAACGTGTCAACTCGAGAAAACGCTACCTAGATGGTCGGCACAACTTATGGAAAGGAAATGCCCCCCCCACCCAACTGCGGCCGCTCTCATACGTGGGACGGGCCCATCGGGGCAGTCCAAAAATGCAAAAATGTTTTGGGGGCGTGTCCAAAGGGGCGGAGCCTAAATTGCCGGTGCATGAATGCGCGTCTACGAGTACCTTCGTTGTGCGAAGAGTGGATGTGAAATCAAAAATTGAAAAAGTTATGAAGATTTGAAGTTCGCAACAAACTTTAAAGAATGGGCGGAGTCAGTCATGTGTTGAAAATCTATGTCCGCGCTGACAAGTAGTCGTGACCGTCGGGGCAGGGTTCGCGGTGGTGTCTGGCGTGATTTGGTTGGCGAACTGCCTGGTCCAAGAAGAGTGGCTGAATTTGTTTGAAAAGTGCTGAATTCTCACTTGAGAAATTGGCTGAAGTGTTGGTTTGAAAAGTGGTGGAAATTAAATACGCGAGATCATTCGTTTCTTCTTCCAAATTAAGCGGAGATAAAGCGCTCAAACTTATAAGTGATCTAGGGGGTCGGGCAGGAACACCATTGGTGGGTGGCAGGAAGTGATAACAGTTGATAAGATACCATAAGGGACCTTATAAAGGCAAAATCAGCAAATTCATAACAGCGTTGGCTCCAAGAAGTAAGATAGGGGGCAGGATGGGAACATTATTGGTGGGTGGCAGGACGTGATAACAGCTGATAAGATACCATAAAGAGCCTTGGAAGGGAGGGGTCACCATTTTCTTAGCGCGGGTCATAGCAGTGGCGGAAGGTTGGTTCCAAGAAGTAGGACAGAGGGCAGGATGGGAACATTAATTGGTGGTGCGGGACGTGATAAATAGCTTGACCAGAATCGTATAGGTTCTTAAAGGGGATCACCAATTTCAAGACTCGCTTCAGAGAAACTGTAGAACGTTGGTTCCAAAAGTAAGATGGGGGGGGGACAGGATGGGAACATTGTTGGTGGGTGGCAGGAATTCCAGACAGCTGAGTATCAAGTAAACCTAAGAAAGGGACCAATTCAAGTGCACCGCAGCGACCAGTCGAAGTCCTTGAGCTGGCAAGCCGGTGGGGCAAATACTGCAGTGAGCCAACTGTTCTGTTCCTTCAGCGATAGTCGAGAATCGATTCGGATCCTCCGCCCGCGTAAACGCTCCAATTTTCAACTCCAAAAGTAAAAGCCTTAAAGAATGTTTTCCAGTGAACATAATAAGAACACCAGCAAACGGATACGTGAAAGTTGTTCAGCGGGAGCGCTAGGATATGACGAGCTTTCACTAACCATAAGATCCCAATTACCGAAATTCTTTCAACCCGCTAAGGCTTTCTACTTCCAACAATGTGGGTGTTTTTACAAATGCTGATGAAGCAACTAGACATTTGGGCAAATGCTTACTGTAAGTGTTAAATATTGATTAAAAGGCAGCTCGTTTGAACATGGGAATTAGGCCACTTGTTAAATGCTGCACTAAAATGCTGTCAGTGATTCAAGAGCCATAGTTTGATCATGCGCGCAGTAGTGGGGCAGGCGGTCAGCGAAGCTGGTGGTGTACATAGGGTGATGAAGGATTAGAGCAAGTGCGTGGGAGTTTTCCTCTGTTCTCTAAATATTTTCGAAGAATTTCATCGATAGGAAAACAATCGTAATTCAAGGGTCTGCCATACTGCCCGATAAAACTGTCCCGGTGCGACACTCCTCCGTATTTGGTCTTCCACACCTGTTGAGGTTATTCAATTGCCTCGCCGAGAAATTTTCTCACCTACCTCAAGATTCGGATGCTATATTGGTAGGCTATTATTTTGTTTGATGCTTTGTCACCTTACGAGAAGACAGAGTAATCTTTCATATTCCTCATTTCATGATTTCATACAGGCACTGAAGATCATGACATCCGAATTTGTGGCTTTCCTCGATGATAATCGGGAGAAATACTTCAGTGTTAGACGAGATTATGAGCCTCAAGAATGAGAAAAGGTTTGTTGCTCTTGTGCTGCCCCGGTACTGCATTTTATGGACGTATAGTGTTGTTCTACAGTGTTGTTCGATGATAAGGCGTATCAGAGTAGGCTAATTTGGCGCGTCGCTAGCCCGTTAGCATAGGCTATATAGGCCAGCAAGCGACAGCAACTGGTGAAAACAGCTCACGAATGATATGATTCAGTCTTCTCGCTTACCGAAAGAAAAGAAACGAGCTGTCCGCGCCAACCCATCCAGTGACACGCCCGATCATCTGCAGTAAACAAGATTGTAAATGGGCACTGTTCCAATATAGTGGGCTCTCTAGTGCGAAGCTTTATTAAACGATAATGAGCGAAAGTGGATAAGGATTCCTCCCTAAGCCTCGGAAGAAAGGAGCACAGGGTGGGGGACCGAATTCTTTGCGCATCGTTATTGTGGTTATCAGTGTCTTGCTCTGCATTAAGAAGAAGCGTCTTAATAAGGTTGTGTTCACACTTTGCAGCAGGTCCAACGCGACCACTAG
>MU952351.1:0-12497 GCA_036418165.1 Cooperia oncophora | reverse complement strand
TATTGTGTTAAACCTATGAAGCGAATTTCGGAAGGGCAAAGTATAGCTGTAGGTAGTGACGAAGCACAAGCCAATTAAGGAAAGCACAAGTGCTGTACTATTGGAAAGTACTGCAGTCAGTTATTAGGTTGAGAAAATATCAAAGGGCGCCGATCAGTGGCAAACAGCCACTGACCATGATGGTCGTGCTTATTCTTTGTGTGATGATAACGTATACTGATTAGTGATGCATGCTAAACTAAAGCTAAGGTATACGACTAGCATGCTTGCACATCAGGCAACAGGTGCACCAACCATAAGGTGAGAAAATTGAACGATTCAGTAATTAACAAGACTCAAATGTACGCCCCGGGTTCAAAAGGCGATTTGTTCTCATTACTCATGAAAAGACTGAAAACAACATAAAAGTGAAGAAATAAAGCACTAAAAACCCACCCAATACCCACAGTAAGAAACTCATGCTGGACCGCGCTTCTACATGCACAAGGAGAAGAATGGGCGTGGTCGGACGCGTCTCATCTGTTGGTGCTCCTTATCACCTCACTCTCATTATTCGAGATGGAGGGAGTTAGCAAGCGCACGATCAGATAACACTCAAAATGTAAATCGGGCAAAGCCGTGGCCATTGGGCGGGGTCGCAATTCCGTCGCGAGCGAGTTACGCTTCCTCCTGTGTTTTTGAGCAGCGAAAGATAGTACATTCTCTATGCTCGTAGACAGGACTACAGTGTCTGAAGAAGGCCCCAAACAGCAACTAAACGCGTGGCGTGCCTTCAAAGGTTGAAGAGCGCCAATATTTCATGCAAAGAAACACAAAACTTCTGGATTCTGTTAAGAAGTGGATCAAAAAAGCATAACGTAGTTAATGGGAAGTACCGGTCTGTATGTGTTATCAAGGGAGGGACCTGTGATCAGTTGTCTATCTATCACAGGCAAGCTGAGTGACAGGGGTGACAGGGAGTGAGGGTCGCGCAAAGATGACTCCTTACCTGTCATCCTCGTCCAGTTCCTCATCGTCGGACGGTGGTCCCTCATCTGCAAAAACGAACATTCCAGCGCCGAAGTCAAAATCACGATCGGTATCACCGTGACCTGCTCCATTTCCTCGTTCTCCATCTTGTAGTTGAACAGTTACTATATCGCGCATCACGACGTCGCGACCCCTAAAGATATTGAAGTAATAGTAAGATATATATAACGCTACTGTCCTTTTCACGGAGAACTGCGTTCAAGTCAACATCTGATTAACGGGGCTCATAACAAATCCTCTTCTCAGTTAATACGCATTTTGCACCAGAGTGGCTAGAGGGTGTTCCACATAGTGTCCCATGCAGAGCATATAAGCCGAGCTCTGTGCGCAACGCCCGGAAATAACGCTACTACTTCACGAGGTCACTGTGCAGTCCTTCTCGCTGTGGACGCTGGGGCGTGTCACGGTGCCTTCGATTTGGTGCGGCACCAGCCCGTTCTCTTACTTTGGAACTGGCAGACGACCGCGACTGGTGGCAAACTGGCTGGCGCGCCTGGGTAGACGGTAAAGAGATCGTAATTTGGCCGTAGGGCCACGCGCGATGGACGCGTTTTCCATAACTCGTTTTTAATATCGAATGGAGCACCGGCTCAAATGTAGACCTCATCCGAGCAACAGCCATTACTAGTTTTCGATACGTAACTGCATGTTGTCGCTCATTCTTACTACCTGGAACCATGCCGTCTTGTACAGCGAGCACATTTGCAACACGAGCCGAGCAGCGCGGCGAACTACAATCCTCTTGTCTCATACCCGGCGCGCCTCAGACACCCCAACCCCTCTCCTAATAAGCTACAACGTCTAACTCATAAACCCCACCCCGTTCCAGGTGTAGAAAGCTACAGAGCAGTACGAGTTGACTTGGGTGATAGCGTCGACAAGCGGCGGCGCTGCATGCCGGGGGAGCTGTATGTTGAGGAAGCGGCGGCACCACGTGCCAACTGTATTCCACAAGTCAACTCGTACTGTGATGCAGCAACTGGGAAGTAAGGCAACCTTTCAGACCTCGCAATGACGCGCGCATGCGCTCTAACGCGTAACGACGCTAAAGCGCAACTTCGAAAAATGCTATGGAAAAGATTCTTATAAAAATGCTATGGAAAAGATTCTTATGAGTCCTTTCAGCTTCGTAAGGCTCACCTCTGCTCACGTCTTGTTCGATCATGCGCTTCGAGACGGATCCGAGCAGCTCCGAGGTTTCGGAACAGTTCTACACGTATTGGATGACGAATAATGTTCACTTCTTCCTGATTTTGTCCATCGGGAAGCCTCAGCGTCTGTATCGACTTGAGGCGAAGAACCATCAGGCCTTAATCAAAAAATATAGGCCAAGTATTATCAATATCTTCTAAAAAACAAATACATATATAATCCTAGGAATTTTTCCTAAAAATCAACGATATGGAAAAACCAGCACACGAACAAAAAAAATTCGTAGAATTAAAATTAAGAATGAAGGAAAGTATCAGCTGACCCAAGTGGATTTGAATCGTCGACAATACTCCGCATGAAAACTGGATGCTCTTTCAGAACATTTTTTCGTAGAGTTGCTCGTATCACATCCCTGCACAAGTCGGCCAGTGAGGGCGGCCTACAACAAATAGCGAATGATATGAGCGGAAACAAAGGTTCCAATCCGCAGCCAAAAACATGCAGTAATCTCACCGCACAAAAAGCGGCAGACAATCACGGCGGTCTTCTTCCTTGGGCGGCAATAAGTCGGCGAATTGACAAGCCATAAGAACTTGAGAACTATACGAGCTTTCACCTGTACGCGTGTAAGCCATCAGCTGAAAAATTTCAAAATAAATCCATCTTTCAATGCCAGAATTGTACAAAAAAACTGCAAACAAACGCACGCTATTCCTAATTGGAACGATCAGCTTGCCACCGATTTCTAATAATTTAATGAGACGATCAACAGTATCTTCATCTGAAACCGCAGCACCGCAGTAAACACGATCGTACAAATGCGTCGCTTGTGCTAGTTCTTGAGCTAGACCATTGCCGTGGAAAAACCTGAATTATGAGAATCTATTAGTTGTAAGTAACACTAATAGGCTAACAAAAGCCTTATGTTCTCAGTATGTTTTGAAACATAACCGAGCGTGAAGCAGATTCGAAATAACGAACATTTATGGTGTGCCTTTATAATACGCAATGTAATACGCAACAATCATCACGAAGGAGCGGTCAATTTCAGACTTTTGAAAAAGAATAGTACGTGAATTTTGCAGCTGCTTTGCGAGCAAGACGTACCCCTATGTTTATTTCACAATGAACAACAGGTACTATTAACGGAGGTATCACTCATCTTATCAAGGTAGTCTATACTCACACCCACCTGCTTACCCCCTGCTGTAAAAGAAGTTATCAAAATTTCCCAAAAATCGGTCGTTCCTACGCATTGGTGGAAATGTTATTACAGTTCCGCATCGACAGGTTGCGAAACACTGAATTTCGGATGATGCATCGAACTGAAAAGAAAAACGCAGGCCTTGCACCGCATACATCCAAACGGTTTTTCATCCACGACTAAAATTTCCCCAAGTTCCACGAACTAAAGGCAGTATGCCAAAACATTCCCACCATTGCCACAGATTTCGAAAGCAAGCGGTTCAATTCATATATCTAAGGAATGAAGAAGGGACGATAAAGACTGGCAAATGCTGCCGATCGATATTATGTTTTCATCATCAAAAACATTAATATGGGAGAAACAATTTTTAGAGGCTCACGTTGGAATGTTCCACGAAAGCACCAAGAACATCTCTGGCAAACCATTTTTTTTCACGGCATACTTCGAAAATGGAAAACTGAAACTTACGCAGGTTTTGCCCAAGGGAACGCGCACACTTCAGGACGAGCAATGGTTTCCGCGAGTTTCTCTTCAGCAAACTTGATGAGATTTTCGTGTATTTCAACTCCATGATTGACTCCAGAGCCACCTGAAAAAAGTTCAACATTCAAAAACCATTAACCTAACATGGAGAAATTAGAAAACAAGAGATGAGCGCAGTGTGATGCAGAATGTAATGGGATGAACGGGGCAAGTCGACCGGGGGAGGGACCACATAAAAAGCTCTCTGAGAAGAGTTGGGACTACTGCAACGGGGACCCTTTTTGCACAAATAAAGGTCTATCTACCTACAGGTTCTACTTGGTTTAGGCAAAAAAATTCAGCTAAATTGCGGCAATTCAATTTTGCATAAGGAGTCCTTTGGATGCCACCCATTCTCCTCTTATTCATTTCTGCCCAAAGACTCGTCACTTTCTTGCAGAAAAACAAGACGCTGCGATGTCATCATCAGACAAGTTCCTCAAGGGAACATCGTTGCGCTCAACTAATTGATTACGAAACATGTAACCCAGAATGACTATATACAGGGCAAATCCTACGCTGGAGAATCCCCAGCGGAGGGGGGGGGGGTAGTCGGTCGCTAGCGGGCGGGGAGCGTACATAACCTTAAGGAGGTCAGGCTGTTGATTTTCCTGATTTTGCTATTTCACTAGGCAACATACCTACCTTCCCCACCTCGATCGACCTTGACGTGCAATTTTTTGAAAATATCTGAAAAATGAAGGAAGGTGGATGGTAAAAGCATTCCCCCACCCTATCCAAAATGATAAGTCGTAGGGAGGGGGTCGCAAAAGTTTCTCTCAGCAACAGGACGTGCCCTGTGTGGAAGACAAATACATAAATAATCGATATAAAGCACGTGAGTGGCAGTGAGCACCACATGGTAGGACTGCAATCTGTTACAGCGGCAGCACGTACCAAGCGAAAGGTTTTATTAAGGGATTAGGAATCATTCGAAATTTGGAAATTGACCCTAGACGGAAATAACTGACCAATTAAAAATCCAGCAGCCGTACTCAGCCATCCAGTGCCAGATCCGACGTTAAGAAAGGCATGTCCTGGTTTTAAGTCAAGTTTTTCCAGAACTGTAGCATACATACTTGGAGCAGATATGTGCAGTTTTCCAGGAGTCCATTCTGCAGTAGCTTCGGCAGGAACCTCAAAATGAACCAATAATCATGCGAAAGGTTGGAAACTTCTACAATTCACGTGAATTAATAAAAAACATGAGAATCAAAAATAAATATTGTAATAAAATATAATGTAGAACAAAGTTGGGCTTCTACACAAGGTTAATTATGTTGGGTGGTGATTGTTCCTCTCGATCAGAAAATATAATTCAAGACAAAAAACTGGCGTTTTGCAATACATGACGTTTCAACTTCAAAATAAAATAGTAAGGCCGCGTTCATACCGTGCGACGTCGACGTCAACGTCGACGAAAGCTGCGTAAGTTGCGTAAGCTGCGACTGGTTCGTGAATAATACATACGTATCGATCCAACGAAAGCTGCGTAAGTTGCGTAAGCTGCGTAACCGACGACAGCTTCACGATCGATACGTATCTATTCTTCTCGAAGTTGTCGTCGTACGCAACTTACGCAGCTTACGCAAATTACGCAGCTTACGCAACTTACGCAGCTTACGAACTTACGCAACTTACGCAGCTTTCTTTGGATCGATACGTATGTGTTCTTCAGTCGCAACTTACGCAGCTTACGCAACTTACGCAACTTACGCAAAAGACGTCGCACGGTATGAACGCGGCCTAAAAGAACAGAAGTTACAAAATGCTTTCCCCAGCGATATTTCGTGTGCTCGGCACCTTTATAAGGTGTCGAGCACACGAAATATCGCTGGGGAAAGTCATTATTCAATATATTAAGTCATTATTCAATCTTTACAAACACAGTTTGAAAAAGAAATTGCTGAAACTTCAGGGGTTGAGGTTAGTGATCACATCTACAACATTCTCCTTGGGCGCCAGCGTAAAACCACCACCTACCCCTTTCCCACGAAAATCGGCATATACATACACAGTAGAGTTTTTTGACTTCTGATTGAGAATATAACCTATCTGGAAATGAACTCATCATCTCTGAGATCAGGATGCCAGATAACCCACCATGAAACTTGATCAAGTTTCATAAAATAAGTGGCACCAAGTCAGCACCTGCTCGCGCGGCTTCAACGTAAAAGAAAATGAATATCAGATTCCGTGAAATCAGGTAACTCTTTGTGCAAGAGTATGAGTTTTGATGAAAAAGGTGGACGTCACAAGCTGGAGCTAGCACTGCTCTGGCGCAAACATGGACGTAATATTCGTAATGTGGACATCACTAACCCTTGTATGCATTAGATCTATTTTTGTGAAAAAGATGGTGTTGCCAAATTGGCGCTGGCATCCAAAGCGAAGGTCATTAGGGATTAGCGACTGAATAGCTCCTACAGGGGAAGTTTCAGCATTTTCTCCAAGTATTTGGGGAGCTTATACTAGTGGTACCTTTACCTCCTTATCAACGCATTAAGGTAATACACGGCGCCGTGCAGCTCAGGAAAGGCTGAAAAACTGGAACGTCCTAAGAATTAAGAGCCCCCTAACACATTAAGCTAAAATCAGACCCACTCAAAGGGGTAACTTGTTGTGGTGAACTCGCGTGAATCACTTTCGTCTTAGTACATAATTCAAGTTCCATGATGAAAGGCAACCTTCGGCCCGATGTTTTAGACCTAACTTTATTAAATAAAATGAAAAACCGTTAGGAAGAGTACCTTGAATGGATTATCGCGATAAGCCTCTTCTACATATTCTGTAGGAAAAAATCGTCCTCTGTCAACAAGTCTGGAAAGGATAGTGATTATCACCTATATGATGTATAGACTGCCTACAAAAACTCACCTGAAAACCAGTTCCACTTCTTTTGAAACAATTTGTCCATGTTTCACCAAGTTGTCCGTTAGATCGTCATTATCTTTGCTAGCCGCTACCCCCATAACCTTAAAGTACCTCGAGATCATGAAGAAATGACCAGTTCGTAGAGAGGACAGTTAATCAAAAAGAAAGCATTCGATGCGAACGGATCTCATGGCTATGGCACTTCATTGCTCATTCAGTACAGCGGATAGACGTCAGCAAAATGTGTTTAGTACGTAATTACACCGTTTACCAAGGAAGCTCAATTGACGGCGCACGTGATTTTGTGGTTTGTTGGAAAGTTTCGATTGGTGTCTGGCAGGTGGATGCACATTGCCTGGTTGTTAGAGCTAATCGTTAAGTTGAATGTTCGCGATGGGAGGGGGGATTACAAAACGAACAATTCGTCTGACAGCCTGGTATCGATAGAGGCGGACGTTATGGGCATTCAATCAATATTTGGGACGAAAACAATCAGGTCCTTGAAGCACGAGTCAATACGACCATAAGAAACATTTTAGCTTTATAACACAATCTGATACTTTCTCAGAAGTAAGAACGCGGAGCCAGCTCTCGTCTCATAACCCTGGAAATAGCGCGAGTTCGTGCAACAGTTTGCATCCCTGAGTACATGTCGATAGCGCTTGACACGTGCTTATCAGTGGTTCTGCTGAGGACATCACCCATCATCTATGTAGGAACAGCTGATGTGTACTTTGAGATCAGATTTCACGACCATCAATCAGTGTGGAGTGGAACCAAGATGTAGAAATTCGCTGGGATTTGGGATAAGGAATCTGAGCGGCAACAGGTCTTCAAAGAATCGCTTATTGAAAGTACAAAGGGGCATGAGGCTATTGGCGACGTTCACTTCGCTCCAACGGTAATTGTTGGACCACTGCAATTCTACTTCACGCTTGCCCCAACCCTTCTGCGTTGCATTCCAGCTCCTCAGCTGGGCTTTACATCTGAATTGTTGGCCTAAACCCTGACCAGATAAATGGTCGGAAGATGTTAAATTCTGAAAATGATTGGGTAACCATCTTCTTCATCACGGAGGATTGGGCGTGTCAGTGAGGCTAGGTTTGGCGACCCGCCGACCCGTCCTCCAGCGGTCTGCCTATGGAATAAAGAAGTGAGTCTTGCGGCCGGCCGCATCTTCTCGACCGCATTAGTGAAGTTAAGGTTTCGGGCATAGTGCGCATATATGCGTAAAAATCTGCAATCGATGAAAGGAACCTATTCCAGGTTACCTCCGGGTTGCGGGATCCTCATTGTATTATCAGTGCCTTATCATAAAGTATAGACACTCTTTAAAGTTCGACCATTACGAGCTAACTCCCAGGAGCTTATAGAATCAAGTCTAGTTGATCATGGGATTCAGCATACCTCGATTTTACGCCACTAGAAGAAATCGGAGAGATTTTTTTATCATAAGCTTCCACACGAGCTGTATCCATAAGTACAGACACACTTTGATAAATCTTTGCCAACAAAACAAAGTTTTTTTTTGATTTCGTATTAAGGCATAACTACATATGAATTTTTCATATCACACAACAAGCCGCGGAGGATCTTCATCTATCCGACCGACAGAGCAGGCTCAGATCAGACGCCCTGCACACGGAGCAGTTCGTTGAGTATCGATTCGCCAGCTTGATCCGTTCGGTTCAGTCCGGTATCTGCGTTCGCCGGTAGTCCTACTGTCTAAATGGAAGATCTGGATTTCTCGCTGCACAGGTGCTGACGCCAGATGGACGAGCTTGTATCCAGAATCTCGCGATCAGCTTCAACGACGTTCGGCGGCCAGCTCTTACCGATGTGATCTTTCCAATAAATGACGGTGGAGAGCGATCAGACGGCGATACAACAACATCGTGCGATGCTCGTCTTCGTTCCAGGCTCCCCGACTTACCGAGTCTCACAAAGAGGCTCGGCTGCGATTTGCTAGAAGGAACATGGACAACAAATTGGTCGAAGGTGGGGGTACTTTCTAAAACTATTCCAACGACGAAATTTTCTGTTTAGGTGGTGTTCTCCGATGAGAAGAAATTTAACCTGGATGGTCCAGATGGGTACGCCTATTACTGGAGGGATCTTCGCAAGGAGCAGAAGTACTTCAGCAAGCGTAACTTTGGCGGAGGCAGTGTTATGGTTTGGGAGCATTCCACCGAGGCGGCAAGCTTGAACTGGCCTTCGTTTCCACGAAAATGAACTCAGTAGACTACCAGGACATGCTTGGGCGACACCTGCTGCCATTTCTCGCCAGTCACGGTAGACGAGAGTTTGTCTTCCAACAGGACAATGCGGCCATCCATGTGAGCAGGTCTACTATGGCATGGTTGGAGGAGAGAAATTTAGTCACTATGGATTGGCCTGCTTGCTCTCCGGATGTAAACCCCATAGAAAATATCTGGGGTATACTTGTCAGGGATATTTACAATCGAGGACGGACTTTCTCAAATGTCGCAGACCTTCGGACGGCAATCAGCCAGGCATGGGATCGTTTGGATCCACAGCTGCTGAACAAACTGGTCGAGTCAATGCCAGAGTATGACTTGCTGCAGAGGCCGTATAGGTAAGTAGGTTGAAAGTGAACAAAAAGGTGAAAAAGGGTTTCTAAAATGCCATGAAATACAGGTAGGGTATTCTACGCTATCTCTTGGCATTTCGGAACGCTTCCGATCCGAGGTTGTAGGAAGAAGTGAGGACAAGGTCTCACTTGTTGGTATCAGCTCTCTTCCCTTGACTCCTCCCTCTAATGATTCGAAATATAAAGTACTAGAAAGGAAACAACCACCACGGGAGTAGGGCAGTGGGCGGGATATCGCCCTCATTATGAGCAGTTGGTGCCCTTATCGCGTATCTTTGGACTACGAGGCGGTATATCCTCTACTTCTGCGGAAGGGATTACCTTGCCCAAAGGAGATGTGCCGTAAGTACAACATGTTCTTCCGGTTTTCTAAGGTCTGTTTTCTCCCACCCCTCCCTCCCTTCCACGCTTCCACCCCGCCCCCGCTTCCGCAGAAAGGGACATATTGGGTGGAAGGCAGAGCAGCACACTGAAAGAGAAACCAATCGAGGCTCTGTGGTTCACATAGTACAAAGTTCTCACTAGCATGCCGTTCTGCACCCTCCTTATCGCTTTCCTTGATCGGCTACAAGCCTCGCGGTTAGAGATAAAGAACACTCTGTAAGCACAACCATTTGGTGTGCTCTGGTGTTTGGTCATTCACTAGTGGGGAGTGGTTGAATGATTACAACCTTAGCTTATCCTGCACCAGCGAACCGCGAAGGGACTCGCAGGCTTTCTAATGCTCTGAAGATGCTACAACACCACGACTACTTGGGAGGGTACGTTGATGAATGGTCATGATACAAAGTGTACCACTCCCTAGAGAGGGTCTTTAGGTAGTTCTGCAGGTGATGGAAGCCAAACAGAATATCTTGTTCGGCGTATTCACCACGGATTTTGGGCGATCAACGGGACCATCTAGCGATACCAAGCCTCCTTACCATGGCGGCACATGAGTAGCGAGGGCTGGCATGAGCCTGACAGACCTGGACACCCATTCGTGCCACTTATGGAGGGATAGGAGTTCTGCTCTAAGGCTCCGTTCCAGTATTGCGACCCTAGGGCGAGGGAGGTTCGGCGTCTCCGGAAAGTTGGAGATTCGAAAACGTTGTAAAGAGAACGGCGACCCCAGCCAGCCAGAGACGCGCCAAAAATTAGATGACATAGATATAGATATTATTTTTTATCGAAGAATTGTAGAATAGGAGATTGCGGATTCGGAGAATCGCTGATTCGAGATTTCCTCAAATACGCTGCAAGGATATCTACTTGCCAATAAAGAACTGGGCCCAACGAGAGAATCAGTGACACCACAACCCGCTTGGGACAAGTTATAGGTTGGAAAGAAAGTCCTGTCACTGTTGTGATTTTTTTCTTTTTTATTTTCTAACTCAACATGAAATAAAAACTAATCAATAATATAATCGCCATTGTTAGCCACTACAGTGCTCCACCTAATGGGCAACTCAGCTATCCCCTTCTCCCAGAACTGAGGAGGCTGTGGCGAGTCGAAGAGTAGGGACAGACTTCTCGCCTTGATTGATGCATCAAATTCGCTGGAGGTTTTCTTACCTAGGAAAGCCTTGAGGGAGCGGAACAAGTAGTAGTCGGAGGGGGCTAGGTCTGGAGAATATGGTGGATGGGGAACGGTCTCCCAGCCTAGCTCCTCAATTTGGCGGTGGGTCTCTTTAGCCACATGTGGTCTGGCGTTATCATGGAGGAGGTGCACCGAAGCTCGTCTCGGCCGCTTTTCTCGAAGAGCTTGCGCGAGTTTCTGGAGTTGGGCGGCGTAAACGGTAGCGGTAACCGTATGCCCTTCGGGGGGGGCGGAAGCAGCTCGTGGTGCAGCATGCCCTTCGAATCCCAGAAGCAGCAGAGGAGGACCTTCTTGGAGTGCAGGTTCGATCTGGGTTGCGTAGGCGGGTCTTCTCCTCGAAGGGAGCCCCATGGCTACCGCACGTAGGTTGGAATCATAGAGGACCCAGCTTTCATCTCCAGTCACAATATCTTCCAGAAACTCCTTCCGGTTACGGTGTGTAGAAGGGATCGACAGATGCTCACCCTGGCATACGCGCGTGCCATCTGTTAGAGCATGAGGTCCATGCGTTGAAGGACTCCATGTAGCCAAAAAGCCTGAAGGCGTTTAGCTTTGTAATGGCTACATCCCTAGCGCTTGTCGGCAATACTGCGCGCGTGTAGCCTCTACATACCCCCCCCCCCCCCCCCCCCCCCCCCCCCCCCCCCCCCCCCCCCCCCCCCCCCCCCCCCCCCCCCCCCCCCCCCCCCCCCCCCCCCCCCCCCCCCCCCCCCCCCCCCCCCCCCCCCCCCCCCCCCCCCCCCCCCCCCCCCCCCCCCCCCCCCCCCCCCCCCCCCCCCCCCCCCCCCCCCCCCCCCCCCCCCCCCCCCCCCCCCCCCCCCCCCCCCCCCCCCCCCCCCCCCCCCCCCCTCTGACAGTTTCGAGAACGGTGGAACCTTCTACGCCGCGAGGGCGTCCCAGACGAGGTTTGTCTTCGAAGATCGTCTCTCCTTTCGCGAAGCGAGCGAACCAACGGTGGACAGTCCTGACGGTGGTGGTGTCCTCCCCAAGGCACAGTTGATGTTACGGGCCGCTGCCGTCGCTCCAGTGCCGCGGCGCCACTCATAGAAGATGATCACTCGAAGCTGCTCCAGTGAAACTGACATCATAAATAAACACAGGGAAGAGCAGGAGCCTTGATATACCTCTTGTGGAAAAGCTTCGAGAATGTTCTACAACCTTAGCATACGTCATGTTCGAGCTCCGAAGATCAAAAACTGTAGGCTATCTAAAAAACACTGACAGGACTTTCTTTCCAACCTATACATTCCTGCTCCTTCAGTCTTTTTTATGTAGCTCATTTTACCTTTGTTCAAAAGCGTTTTATTTCAGTCAACAGCGGATCTAGCAGAATGATTACCTTCGAATGGAACGTGACGTTATAGCGTTATAAGGTCACAAGCGACTGCTGGCAATTAGCCAAACCTCAGCTTTAACATTCGTGTAAAAGCTGCTTGCTTCGTTTTCACAATCGAAGGGAACTATGCCGCCAGTTCTGCCATTCACTGAAGTAATTCGTGATAGCCGACTTTTCTGTGATCTCC
>MU952350.1:0-11958 GCA_036418165.1 Cooperia oncophora | reverse complement strand
GGGTGAAGTGTTGAGGAATTTCCCATCGGAAATGGAATGTGAACATGAAGTGTGCATCAATTGTTTGGCTAAGACGCTTGACGAATGCGAGCACAACAGTAAGTTCCCAGAACGCGGTCAAGATAATCGTTAAATGCAGCGTTGTCGCGCGCGGCGCATATTGCGACAATTGACGCGGCGGTCCGAGTAAGATCGGCTAAGAGAGCAAATATCCTTAACTCCTCTACAGATTCTCTAAGAGTTCATGTGAGGAAGTGGTATATGCGACTGCGAACTATCTAGTTGCCGCACGCCGCAGGTAGTATCGTTGGCCACGCCCAGCAGCGCGGTGGATTGATAATGCTTTGGCACACACCCACGATGGCCCCTCCCCGTACAGGAGTGGTCCTAGAGAGCCAGACAGGCAGAGTTGACGCGACCAAGTCCCGCTGTGTACCCTGTCCCTTTGCCCTCTCTTGCAACGCCTTAGTAGCAGTGGGCAAGATCGCTGAAGGCGCCCTCATTGGTGGAAGAGCCGCGAGAGGGTGGCGCGCCCCATTCAGCTCGTCCACCAATGAAGTCGGGGACAACCGCCCCTCCCCTTGGCCATCGTGCGCACTGCCTTCAATGCTTCCTAATTGTACAATGGCAGTATTGCTTTACTCTCCGCTGACGCGTATCAGGGGGGGGGGAGGACTGGGTTTGACGCAGTCAGTTTTCTATCAGTTGTGATCACCT
The DNA here is from genome assembly GCA_036418165.1 of Cooperia oncophora. Classification (NCBI taxonomy): domain Eukaryota; kingdom Metazoa; phylum Nematoda; class Chromadorea; order Rhabditida; family Trichostrongylidae; genus Cooperia; species Cooperia oncophora. Next base: position 11,241 of record MU952350.1, on the reverse strand, counting down.
GCCCTCGTAAAACATACGTATCGACCGTGAACAAGTCCTTTTCGTTCTGCAAGTAGTCGTATCCAACAGTTGCCTTTTCAAACTTATCTCGAGTTGGCGGCTACATTATTGGGGAGGATGGGGCGGGGGCGGGAGGGGGGAAGGGGTCGTCGCCTTCGCATCCGTCTCCCTAACCAAAACTTAGGTATGGGGGGTGGAGTTATGTCCTTCTCCTGCGAGACTTTCAACTCTGGTCGTGCGCCTATCTCAAACCCATTTGGGAGGAGCGCAACGCGCGCGTGACTCTCGCAGTAGTTAGCCCCGGCCGAGCACGTTTGACGAAGTTTGCGCAGAGGTCGAGTTTTTAGCAGATCCCCTATATTGCCCAATATGAAGGGCTGCCCGTTTAACCGGTACGTTTGTGATCGGCTCCCTCGTCATTGCGAGCACTGTTTCCAAGACGCAGCCGCATAGTTTCAGCCCGTTTGATCTGGATACGCATTATTCTGGGAGCTGGGAAGGATGAACGTATTACGGTAAATGCATTTTTCTGGGGCGTTGAATTTTTGTTTTCCTTTGACGAGGATAGGGCGGCTCTCACTAGCCCATCCCAAATAGTTGTTATCGATTTGGGGGCGCGCCGTTCTATGGCGGAGAATAGTCGAGCTATGAGTGAGCCGTTGGGTGGCACTTCCAGTGAACGTGCCCCATTTTGGAGCATTTTTGGCTGTGATTGTGGCAGTATAAAGCAGTTTCAGCCCATATCGATCCAAAGAAATGCTAAGCTACAGAAAATCGAATTAAAGGTAAGTAACTTTAATATTTGTTCGTCATCACTTTTACCCACCTTGCCTGTTAAAGGTTGGTTCTGCCAAAGAACGACAGAAAACCAGTCACTCTGCTTGGAATTGAGAAGCGGTCCTCTAGTGATCTGATCGTGAAATCCGACGCGTCTAAATATGAAACACCGATAAGGTAAGAGTAGTCAAGACGGTCTAGGAATGTAGCTTCGGATCTCCTGTCCACGATGAGCCGTTAAGGTTTATGGATATTTCCGACGTGATGCGGACGACGAAAAGCAGCTCGACATCAGCCCAAAGCTGATTCAAACACCGGTTGACAAAATTGGGATCACAAAGGTATAGTTCAGCATTGTCATAATTATTCAGCACTTCTCCAGAGCTGACATACCGGACTAAGTACAGTCAGCTTTATCATCCGAGGATCGCGAGTCTCCACGTGCGTTCAGATTTAGCAATGGCGTGCGCCGCAGCTCGAGCGCAATCAGTCGTGGGCAATGTCGCATCCGAACCCTTTACAATCCTGAATGGAGGTAGAATGCGTGGCGCATCCCTAAACCTCAATGTACAGCCGGATCCTGAATACTTCCTTATCGAATGAGGGTTTCACTTACCGAGTTCAGTCCGACCAGGTGACTCGATCAAGTCCAGAATTAGAGCCTGGAGATCCACACCCGACTTCTTGACGCGACATTCCCTAGCTTAGGCTGCGTACACACTTTTCGGCGTGCCCACCAGCGACTAATAGCGTCCACCAGCGTTCCGATGTCCGGCATCGTCAGCGACTTAGAAAGTGGAGATGTCGATCTAGCGTCTGCCAGCGTCCACCAGCGACCAGCAGCGTCTCGAGGGCTAGGGAAGTATAGGTATCGATCTAGCGTCTGCCAGCGTCTACCAGCGTCCACCAGCGACCAGCAGCAGACTGCTGGTAGAGAGTATGGTGCGATAGGAAGGTACCAGCTGTCTGCTACCCTTCTATCGCGCCATACTCTGTACCAGCTGTCAGCTAGCCTACTATCGCCCAGTCTACTCCCGGATGCTGCTGATCGCTGGTGAACGCTGGCAGACGCTAGATCGATACCTGTACTTTCCTAGTCGCTGGCGCTGCCAAAAGCTTGGAACGCTGGTGGAGGCTGCCGCAAAGTATGAACGCAGCCTCACTCGACTCAGCGTAGCTCTTTTAGCACATCGCGTCGAATAAATGGGACCAAGGTGCAAGTGATCTGCACGGAAGCCACTTGCAGCGTCACTTTCGTCACGCCGCCGCTTCTCATATGTACTGGCCCGAAACTTTCTCCAGGAAATAGATGTGAAAATGTCCTGTCCTTCAATGGTGCCCCCTCAGATTGATATGAGGATGCGTTAAAGGAGGTGCTTTCAATTGCAATACTATATTTCAGGACACACCTCATTATCTCGTGAGAACTCTACCGGTATTGTGAACAGCAAGCTAAGCGCTAAGAAAAGTAGTTCGCTTCCAGGAGTTCCAAAGAAACAGTGATCTCTGAGATTTCTAAAAATATCACACAAAGAACGTTCATAATCAACAATTTTTCTAATTCTTTTTATTCAGTGTTTTGAAGAATAAAATTTTAGGTGTTTTATGTTTATGCCTGTCTTGTAAGGAAATTGAAGGCACCCTCAACTAAAATCAGATGGGTGGAAGACAGCGCCCGCAAAGCGCATTTCATTGGTCCTGTACTTCCCATTTTCTCAGGTGGTGATTCGGATTTTATGAGCCAATGTGAGAATTGGCTCTGATGTCTCGTAACATCTCACGATCTCGGAAAGGGTGGGGGGGGGGGGGGTTGCGTTCTTCATGTGAACATGAGCGTTGGATGCATCTCCGGGGACTACTCCACATGTGAAGGCAAGTTTACTGCATGTTTCACTGGACAAATACGTTACTTTCCAGCACCGTTTCGCCGAAACGGAATTTTTTTAGATGACAGGTATAGCAGCAATAGCGACCCCCACTCTACCAGAGGAGGGTCTCCGGGTACGAGCCTGCCTCTCGCCTTCAACCTGCCTACCACGTTTCCTACACGCGTTCCCAACCTCCTAACCGTTTTTCGCGGAAATTCCGCCACATTTTCCAGCTTTTTCACCCGCAAGAAACATTTTCCGATCGAGGCGAACAGGAAGGGGGGGGCCGACAAGGAGCGCAGTGGTGAAAAGCGCGAAAACTCCGAAAGTCGAAGCGCAACCTGGTAACGCTCACTTCTTCCTCTCACCAGTTAGAAAAGCTCTACAAATAAGAGATGTTCGTGTTTACTTACAGATTTCGCGTGTCCCTTGTGATATGCGTGGCCTGTACACTTGTTGGCTAGAGGGCGGGGCTTTCAGTCCGGTGCCATTGGTGGAATAGCGTTGGACGGTGCCTCTCAGCCTCTGGCGAGTAGGGAGTTAGCCCAATGGATTCCAGATTACTTGGAGGATCCCTAGCGAGGTGCGCGAAATAGCGACTTTTCCCCTATTTCAAATGGATTCTCTCTCAGGCGAGGACTGGCCTTGAGAAGCAGGAAGGAATCATGACTTTCCTATCCTCCACGCGACCGAAATACGGCCCCGGCTGTCCCCCTTTTTTATTCGCCGCGCACGACTTACCTGATCAGGGGTGCATCTCACTTGGTCCGTGAGAAGGTCCGGGTCGTATCTCGCCTTTGATAAATTTTCCAGCAAGCCGCCTGCTCTCCTTCTTTCAATGCTTCCCGAATATGATCACATCTCCGAACTTTATTTTCCAGCATGGTCCGCGAACTTCTCCTTCCACGAAGAGCTCCCATATGTCCTCCTAAATTTTCACTTGCAGTACGGCCCTCCCCCCTCGCCATCCCTCGGTACTGTAAGCAATGAGAATCGTAATTCGTCCCTGCAGTCTGACGTCGCGTGGCGACCACCGTCCAAGGCGCCTCTTACATAACGGAAGGATGTCGGGTGGTATTTGGGTTGAAAACAGACTAATGGTATGAACCAAAATGGACACAAGTGTCGCCTATCCTTGTCTGCAGCCGAAACGCTACGGTTTAATCAACAAGGCCAGTGCGCAATCTGAGGAAACAGTCGCGCTCATTGCGCGCGCGACAAAGCGGCATTTACGATTCTCTTGCCCGTCTCCCACGCCCCCCCCTCCCCAAAGTGAACCGTCTTTCTCAGGAGCTCCCAGATTTCCTCTTGCAACACGACCTCCAAATTTTTTGTCCCAGTATGAGCCCCTGAACTTCCTTCCTCAGAAGGAGCCCTGTTCCAGTGTGACAACCACTTTCTTACCATTAGAAACCATAAACCGTACCGAAATCTTTCAGCTCCCTATCACTTTTGCAAACTTACCGGCTTCTTCAAAAAACCGGTGTCCAACGGGAAGGGGGCAACAGCTCCCTACCGACCAAGGGACTACCGACATCACCATTTCAGACATTCCATGCTGTACCCTGAGCCCTGCCCCTTTTACCAGCTAGGTGGTTGGCAAAACAAAGCACTAGGTATGTGGTGAACAGGTAAGGTAAAAGTGACCCTAAATTACTATAAAAATAGCTGCTATATGGATTCTTAAGAGGAAAAAAGTCTGCGATGTCTCGCAATCAGTTGGCAATATCGAGTAAATATTTCAGACCCCAGGTTCCTTATCATTTGTGCGGATCACAAAGGAGTAAAGCATGTGTACATTCCTCAGGCGCCTTGTCGTGAATCTACAACTCTTTGAGAAAAATCTCGAAGACGAGCCGCTTCCCCATTTCCCCCCCCCCGCTTCGGTCGTCTATTCTTCAGTCAGTAACGGCCAGCTTGTGCCTAGAAGCTAAACTATATCTTTGAACCTCATCTCAACCCTTATTTTGAAGGTTTTGTATGTTCAGCCTTTCCTTCCTACCCGCGGCCTTTTCTACCGCTGGTTGTTTTCCACATGAACCGGGCATTATTGGTAGAAATCGCAGCCGAGGAGGGGCTCATCGCACACCTACTGACACCGCTCCAACTGATGGCTACGACATAAACGACACTTTATTCACCCAGTTGTATCCGATTTCATGCCTCCAGCAGCCTTGTTGGTAACAGTTGATTTCCTTCCACCTGACTACCCTAAAGGCACAATAGTTCATGGTAGTATGTTGCAGGTAGTGGGGTCCAGTAATGAATTTGCCATTGCTAGATGACCCACTAGTGAAACAAGCAAAGTAACTGGCTGAACACGCCTGAAGTCTCATTCTTGCAATTGTTTTGGAGCATTGTAAGGATGACCGTACAACCGGGCGTTCGGACAATAGAGACGCGAGACAGAGGAGAGAGCACTTTGCCTCAGCGAGATAGCAGTTTATTTGCAACACCTGAGCAAGGGCGTATACTACCTGAACGAGCGCCGACAGCGTCCTCTTCACATGCGCCCTCGTGCCTTGCCACAGCAGTGCTCGGTCATCGAAACGGCGCATTCTCTGCAGTTGCGGACCTACTCGCCCAAAACACGGGAAGCGTCGCACATCCCGACTAATTGTGGGATTTGCGTCTTCAAGTCATTCCACCAGCTATCATTCTTGCGTTCTTGGCAGTAGGATCAAGGTAAGCCAATAGAACTGACGCGATTTTCACCGGGGGGGGGGGTGAGCGGTCGGCTACTCAATGCGAGCGACCGTAACATGTGTCTAAGCTAATTGGAGAAGGAGTAGGACTCTGTTTTCAGTTCTTTTTTTGCTGGGACCTGTTGTCGAAGAAACTTCGATCTGAAAGCTGGAATGTGCATCACGGTTTTTTGCATCCGCTATTTTGTTGAAAAATGACCGTCACTCCTGTCTTTGGTTCGAGCGACTCGCGTCCATCACGACTAGTGGTCCTAGCACCCGGGATTTTCTATTGTGGCAGCGCTCTGGTGGGCAGGATAAATCCGTTGCGCCCATGCAGCGTGACCACGCGGCTGGTCCCTTAGCGCAATGACTTCGCACGTTTCTTTTTGTTCTTTCTATTTAGAGCGGTTTTTTGCTTTTCTTGAACATTTTTTTTGAGTTACTTGCAATCTGTTGTCGAACGCTCGTCGGGTGCATGGAAGGGGAGGGACATCTTACAAGACTCCTAGTGAAGAACTACTAGGCACCACTGAGAATATGAGCGTCAGGTGTTGAATAGGCTTCATGGGAGCGGTGTTCAGCGTGGAGGTCATCGGAAAGTGGCGGTAAGTTCTATGATGAGTGACGGTGTCCTCAGGACAAGAAGGTCCCTAGGTGCCCATTCGAGTCAGAGCACCGCCTAGAAACTGTTTTGATAATTTATATGGGCTCAGTGCACGGGGGGGGGGGCCAGTGAAGGAGCACTCCGACGCAGCCGAGAATGTCTCGAAGCCCCTCGAAGTTATGATTGCACCCTACCGCAAATTTCTGAAGGTAATTGAATCGTGTGTTTTCAATCGCATCTCGATGGACATATAGAAGCGCGAGCCGTAAAATTTTAATCGGGCTGCTTTTAGGCCAGTTTTCGCCACTGCGTTTATGTGTTGTTGCTTACCCAACTCCTGCGTAAAGTCCTGCTGTCGTCACTTACTGTAACAGTTATTTTGTTTATTCACTTTTTCCACTAAGTGTCAGTGCCCCCAAAATACCTGATCAATAGCCGCAGCTAAGCAAACAAATGCGAAACTCAAAAGACTGTTATGACATAAGAAGGTTTTTTGTTCTTAAAAAGTGGGATCGATACAACGAGTAGCGACAGAAGTAGTCAGTCCTGCACTTTCGAGGTCAAGCAGGTACTTCCAGGTGCTGTTTGACCACGGCCTCTGGGTGTTCCTTGAACACCACAGCGACGCCGTTTGGCGCTATACATGTTGTCGGAATTGGTCTGTCCCAGCTGGTTTTCTTTCTTGAAAGTGAGCCGTCTGTTTTGCCGAAGTTCTCTGCAGCTTCTAAATTTTTTTTAACATTTAAGGTCTTGCCTGGCAAGGAAGGGTCTTCTGATTGGGGTCTAATCCTTGATTGGCTTTGGCTTCGTTCAGGTTTGAGTCGGCCGCTAAAGAACATCTCCACAATAATCCCCTTCCTTATTCTCCTTCCTTCACATGCTTGGCCAGAAAATGCAACGGGAAAATGCGAATGGACCCTCCCGTTGAGGGAGTATGCATTTGACGACGAATGTTTTCTCTTTTAGCATTTTAGCTTTACTTATTGCAGAAGAGCACAGAGAAGAGACTGTGAGTTTTCGCTCAAGTCGTGGGGATAAGAAGGTCGGGGCCGGATGGACCACTTCACGCAGCTCTGCGCTTGAGCATAAACATTTGGCGATAGTGAAGTCCAAGGAGGTCACGCTTCAAGGATAGGGCGACCACGAAGTCTCCATTTGTTTGCACTCATCTTCAAAAAAGTGATCTCTCCTTCCGCTATCAGCATGCTTAAATAGGGGCGACAACCAGGGTTGTTGCAGCCTGGTGGCGCCACATCCTTCTACTCTCGAACCTAGTGAGAGAAAACAGTTTGCCGATGATGTGACCTGGTATATTTACGCGTTGTTGACCGCATGACACTCATGGTGTGTCACACATTTTTCTATTTGCGGCTTTTGATATATTTAATTTGGCATATGTAAAAAATGGTGCGGAGATCATCGCACAACTCCGGTCCGCAATGTGTTAAATTAGCGCCGTGTTTCAGACGGGATGATTGGTACGTGCTGTTAACAGTTGTTTCTTTGTCCCCTGTGGTCCCTCGTAGTCGAATCGGCGGACAGCCACTGCTTTCAGTTTCGTTTATTTCAAAATCGTTATTGATTTCACCTTGATTTTACTTAGCTATACTCCCCGCGTAATCCTCATTTTTCATCCCACGCCTCGGCTGCCCTGGCCAAATCTACACTATTTCGGTGCACTCGGCTCACCCGTACTATGGAAGGTTACGGGACTCTTGTCTTGTCGCTGCGAGTGTTCAGAGGTTTCTCATCGCATCTGTTGGTCGACCATCTAAATGGAAAAGGAAAATGAAGAGGGAAGGAAGGAAGGAAAACAAGGAAGGTGGTAGAGAAAAGGAAAAGACAAGGAGGCTTTTCGGGAAGGAGGAAAGAGTCTTCATGGTTGACAATTATCCTGAGCCGATGGAGGAAGCCTGCAATCATTTAAATAGGTATGGTAGCAGTGAAAAAGTGTCAAAGGGAAGATTAGCTACTGGACTTTGCACTTTTTCTTTTCCTCTGTGAAGTTTGAGTCTCAATTTAAAACCTGTTGGCCGAGAAGGTGTTTGTCGACCATTACTGGCTCGCTATCATTAGACATTTCCATTTAGTGCAAGGCAAGGCCATAATTCCTGTTTTTTATTAATCTTTACTGTAGCTTTGGTCCCGCAAGGTTTCAGCCATCTGGCCATTTTTTTTAGCTAGTGTTCTATTGTATGGCCGTGGTGATAAATACCTAGTCAAATGTGGTAAACAACGCGCTCTTCTATTGATTAATCTCTCGTTTCAAGCGCACTGTTTGGAAATGGATGGCTGGTATGGACGTCACTTTCTCACTTTTTGGGGCATAATTGTTTTTTCAGTGGCTACAAAGTTCTCATCTCAAAAACTCGTTTTGATTCAATGGGATTTTCTTTGGTCACTGCTCTAGTTGTTATGGAGAAAATCCGGTTTTTTTTCTGCTTATAGGCACCTTGTGATATTTCAGTTTGTTGACAGATAGCTTCCTCATCTCAACATCACTGGGATATATTTGGCGCAGGCCTGTGTTCACACAGCCGCCTTTTACTCTTTAATACATTGCGAACCACTATTCTGCAAGGATCTCCGCATCAATATCGTTTTTTACGTACGTATGATTAGAATCTCATCTATTTCATTTTAAATTCCCGTGTCGCGACGTGTGAGACATGTGTTATCTCCCATGTCAAAGACTTGCTTGATAAACTCAAGGACAGAAATAGATGCAAGTAGACCGACCATATGTGAGCACGCAGGCGAACAAAATGTATTTGTGACACGACCATGTATGTCGCGCGGTCGGGAACGCGTTGAAGTCAATAATCCGGAAAACTAATGCGTCAAAGGCGGTCACGTATAGGTGTGCTATTTCGGTATTCTTCAACTAGGCACTATTTATTGCTGGATCGTGCTGTATTTCTTGAAAGTTCCTGTTTTTCCGTTGCCATGACCGAGGCCATTCTGAAACATGCGTGCCTTTCCTATAAGTCTGTTTGGCTTGAAACCTAGACTGTTAAGCACTCTCATCCAACTGGAGTTGTGGTGTTGTCCAATTCTTCAGATCCTGAACAGCTGAAAGTCACCTGAGAAACCTTTCATGCGAATTCTATTTTAACCTGCGGGGAAATTCATGACAATTCATGCAGTGGCATGAAGGGCCATAAGCAGTTGGATACCTCGCGATACGGTCGCTCGGATCGAGACTTTCAAAATTTGGCCGCGTTTTCTACAGTGCATGAATTAAATTCTACCGTTGTGACGGTCTACTAATGGGCATGGGTGCCTTCCCCCGTCGTTGTCGCGCGATCCCATTTTTTAATCCAAGCGATCGCGGGAATTGTCTGAATTATGCAGCTTCAGCGCGCTATCTCTTAGAGCGCGTTCTATTCGCGAGGCGCGATTCTGATCGCGCGATCGCGAAGTCTGAAACGCGCTCTTAGAAATTGTGATAGATTTGTATTGAGTCCTACTGGTACTTCTTTGATGTACTGAATGTCTCTACTATGAATAAGAGTGCCCTTCGACAAGTTTCTTCGTCAATAAACGAATGAGCGCTAGAAGAGTGCGGTTATTAAAATGTACAATGTACTTTACATTTAGCAGGATGGGGAACTGCCTTCAACGTTGTCACTCATATGTTACCACAAATTGGGCAGAGAATTCGTCAAATTGCAACTTTATGGCTATTGAAAAACCAGTAGTGTTTTGTCTGAAAGCTGAAGTCGTGCGGCCTAACTCAGTGGCCGGGCGGGCGTACCACTTGGCCACGCTTTCGTATCCCTTCCCAAAAAAAGGTTTAGGCTTAGAGCGCATACGACCAGACGCTTTGGTGAGAGATATTCCCGCAGCGAAGAGCTAGTCCTCACTAAAGAATGTGTGAGCTTTGGTGAAAGAAATGGATACAGAGGCACATTGACGAAAGGGGTACCCCCCCCTTCTAAGCTTGAATCTGCGTTTGGCGGCGTCTTCCTACCCAGATTGACAGTAGTTTCCATGGTAATTCAATTTTCATAAATTTCAGTGGTATCTAAATTTCCACATTTGTCTGCGAGTGCCAAAGTTTATCGGAATTATACTTGAAATTTTGGAAGATTTCCTGTTACTCTGTTCGATTCTTTATTGACAGTCTATGAGCAAGGATGGACTTTGAGGTCATTTTCAGTTGGCGCTGACAGCTGTTCGTCTGCAGTCGTCGTCTGGTCACTCGAAATAGCGGTGAACTTCGATCAAAAATTGTCGGGCTGCCCGTGGAAACGCGCATACGCATCGTGACTGGTTTGGATAGGTAAATTTTATTTGTTTTCCATAGTAGTGCAGAGTTCGCGCAAAAAAACTTCTATGTTGAATTTCTATTCCTTGAATTACATTTCTTTGTTAATTTTGCAGTCGCTCACATAACCTGAAAAATGATCTTTTGCCATTTGTATTGTAGTTGGGGAGGTAAAAAGCGCTATTGTAGGGAAAGGGCATTGTGCGTTAGTGCTTCTTCCCGTCGTCGTGCCGAGCGATCAGGCAGAGTTTGTGGAATCTTCTGAAGCCATAAAATTACACCAATCGAAGTTTGTAGAGAACACTTGCCAGCTCTTGTAAAGCGATTAACGCGACGGTGCGAAGTAGCAAAAACGCTCATGCTCCTTCTCCACCCCTCTCCCACAAAGCGGAAATGTGCCAATAGCTGAACTGAAATTGACAAACTCAATCCGCTAGAGTCTTGTTTCCTACACCTCTGCCGGTTTTCCGCACCCCTGGATTTGGAGAAGACGTAAGTTAGCTATCTTATCGTTCTTTGGATCCTGACCTTTCTTTTGGTGCATTGTAAATTTTCTCGCCCATGGATCTCTTGTAACTCAAAGGCATCTCTATCTTATCAAGCAATACTTTTCGCGCGTTACCGGTGCCATGCATATATAATCCTGGGTCACAAAGTTCAACTGGATGATTACCTATTGTTGTGCTGTCATGATGCTGTTTTAGTTCAGAAATTTTTCCGTCTCCGGCGAATGTCCAGTTGCTTTAAACCCTGGAAAATGTCCAATTTTTACGTTAAAACTTTGACTGTGGAGGTTATGAACTGCACGACATTGATTTCTGGTGCCATCGCCAAAATCAAATGTCATATTTGCGATTAAGATATTGGAAAAACGGCCTTTTTCGGCTTGGAATTAGCATTCTGCCCTTTCGCGAAGTCCATTTGTTAGTTCTTGTTAACGAAGGGTTATACTCTTGAAAAGCTGCGAAGTAGTACAGGCGGACCAATTTGGTTTCAGTAGTTTCCAGGACTTTACCAGTTTGCCTGTACAGGCTC
>MU952347.1:0-13798 GCA_036418165.1 Cooperia oncophora | reverse complement strand
GGAGCGAATTTTGAGATGATCGTATTTTGTGAAATTTTTCCCCAGCAGGGGGGACGTGCCCTTAGAACACCTTCGCCCACGAAACCACTTTATAGATTGCGGAGGCTTGCTACAATCTGACATTAAACGAAATAAAGTATCACTTATGAGAGAACTATGCCAGAAAGAGAACACTAGTTAAGAGACAGAGTGCTCGGATTGCGCCATGCATCTCTCTCCAAATCGGAAATGTGCGAGCAATTGATAGAAAAAACACTGATGCAGCAGTACGCCACTAGATAAACGATTGCAGCAAGTTTCCCCTTCCTCAGAGGCTGGACTCCGAATCAACCCCATTCCTTTATGATGATTCTGGGAAGGCAGAAGCCTCAATTCACTGATGAAACGCTATGACAGCGATCAATTGAGCTTTGAGCGAAGGACTCGTTCTGGAAAGGTGGAAGAAAAGCATTTGGAAAGGAGAAAAAGGCATGTTTCTTCAAAGGAAGCTCAGATCGAGAAATTATTCGGGAATCAAGCCGAATTCGAGAATAAAGGACATTTTTGAATTAAAAAAACTAGTAGACCTGGAAGGTCAACTCACTTGCACAGCATTTTCCTTCGGCGCACATTTCCATTTTAGTGTTGCACTCATCGTCAAGCCGGCAATGTCTGGTCCATCCAGAACCGTCCGGACAAAAATCGTCCGCATCGACGGATGAGTTCGTCCCGATGAACGGTGGGTTATATGCGGTGCGTTGAGTGATACGTGGTGCTATAGCATGCAATTAGTAGCTAATTGAGGCAGTAATTGATATCGATCGATGGCAATTATATCACTCTTCTGTTAGAAAGCTTCGGCAACATCTATGAACTCAAACTTTTATTTCGGGAAAGGTTAAGAAGCTGTTAAAAAGCTAAATGAGTAAGACAGTAAGCAGATTTCCGCAGTTGGCAACAGACACAGCCTGCGCAGTGCGATTAGGCAGGAGGGGGGCATTATGCGCTCCCGCCGCTTCCCGTTTTCGTGTTCATTGCTTCACAAGAGTCAACAGGTAGTCTTTCCAAGAGCTGTCAAGTAGCTTCCACAAGCTCTGACTGGCTTCACAAAAATCCACTAATCTAAAGACAGTGGAAAGCAACGGAAGCTGCAGAAGCCAACCTCCTGATTCGAACTGCGCCCACACCCTTCTCCACTGGCTATCACTGCCTTATAAAAGGGCACGTTCTCCCGTTGGGGTGAATGTTTGCAAAATACGACTCCCCTCCCCTCAAAATTTCCTCTACTGGTACGAACCCTCCTTCCTCCCCATCCTTCATCCTCATATCGCCTTAATTTTTCCCTTACTTCCTACCACTTTTCTCAGTTGTTCGAGAAAACTCTTGTTTTTCCTCCCCACAAAACAGCCGTCGAGAGAGCTGTAAAGCATTTCCTCTCTTTATCGACCCGACGCGACCACCCCTACCCCCTCCCTCCCTCCAGTGGCCAAATAACTCCCTCCATGTGGATTCCCAATGTACGTGTCCTGCCTGTAATGCGGGAGACACCGGAAGATACAGAAAGCTATTTCCTTTACCCGTCTCTTCAGAAGAATACTGAGTATCATAGATTCCTTCGGGGAAAGCCGAGACAAGTACTGGTCCCACCCCGCCCTTTTACCTTGGGATAAGGACGGAACAGGGATAAGGATAGGATTTCAGACATTAATCTACAGCCAACAATTCCAAAGAGGGTGCCGTTCCCAGTAGCTTGTTGTGTCTTTAGGCATCGTCAACAGAGAGTGTTCACTTTCTAGCGCTCAACGAAGCACCAATCTGTACTGGATCTGTTCTTACTTTCATTCTGTAGACCGATAATGGGCCGGATATGTGGGCAACAGAATCCACGATCGCATACTTCGCCGATGAAGCAATCTTCCTGAAAACATATAGCGCAAACGAAAAATCTTAACTTTACAGTAGTTTTCTGATTTGCTCAAATGTAGCTACAACTACAAAGGAATCAGAACTGAGAAAGATGTTATGGGCGCAATTTGGCTTGGTGGGGCAGCGAATGTCAGCCAGCTAAGCTTTTTGTACAGCTCATCTTGTGAAAACCTGTAAATTGCGGTAAGCCGATTGGTAGACATATCCTTCGCAGCATTCACAGGTCTCGCCAAAATGGCAACTGTTGTTTGAAACTAAGTGGCAAAAGGGTCTACCAAAAGTGCCAGTTGCCCCTCTCAAGTCGAACAGCGCCTAGTTTTTACTTCCCTTTTATTGAAAGAATTAATATAAATAGGCAAGCACATAGAAGAATTGCACCTACCTGTAGATTGCACCGATAGTAGGAATATCGTGAATCGGCACACTGCCTGCACGTCCCCTCGGACTCACACAGCCCTCAAATGACAAGGCTTTCATCACATCGTTCCAAAAACCCTAGCCAAGCCAAACAAAGCAAACAAAGTAATAAAGTAAAGTAGTTGTTTAAACTATCAATAGCAAGCAAAAAAATGGAGACATAAAGAGACAAAATCACGTCGAAAAGAAAAAAGTCCACCTTGAAAATTAAACATCAACCAAAAATCGATTTACGGCGCAGTTCGGCTTAGTGGGGGCACCTAATGGTACCTAGCTAAGCTTGAACAGGTAATCTTGTAAATACTTGTAAAATCCTGTGAACAGTGACTCTCTGGTACCGCTTCGCAGCTTCACAGGAGTTTAGAGGTGAGTAAAGTAATACCTTTTAGTTGAAATGAAACAACTAAAAGAACTAGCAAAAGTGCAAAATGCTCCCCCCTCCCAAGCCGAACAGCGCCTTAGGTGAAAGTCATCAGCTCTTTGTAAGAAATAAGAACAAGGTAAAGCTGCCATGAAAAGAGGGACCGGAATTTTACTTACTTCTATGGGCTTGGACGAGGTAGATCGGTAATAGCGCGATTATTAATCGCATGACCGTTAGCCACCGAATGCTTTTAGGGCAATATTTCTCGAATGGCAGAGGTTAGGCTAGAGGGCAGGTGCAAAGCGGCTGCGCAACAAGGTGTTTTTACGAGCGCTGTGGGGGCGTGCCGCCTCTCGTAGCCACCCCCCTCAAAGCAATTACCGTAGCCGCCGACGACAATGACATGCAGATTATGGGCAGGCACATGTGTTTTAAAGGGCAGTGATATAGAATATGAAGACAGGTAATGAGAGACGAAAAAACCATATAGTTTACAGCAAAGGAACTAGCGTTAGTGCAAAACGCTACCCCTGAGCCGAACAGCCCCTTAAAAACGTGTCCAGGGGGTATTTTTATCGTTGAAAAGAATGGTATGGAAAGTTGAAAAACCACTCAACTTCAAATGACCAAGTCACTGATTCGGCGAAAAGGGACCTCATAAAGAGCACCCAGGAGGAGGAACACACGTAGAGAAAGCCTTTGAGATAAAACATTCGGGGGGGGGGGGGGGGGTGGAAGGCATCAGCACTGTCTTTCCATCGAGTTGTCGAGTCACCAAGTAGGGACCAGTGAAATCTTTTCAGGCCATGAAGTGATACCGGTCAAGGTTTGTAGGGACCACTTGTCAACTCTTGTGAGAATACCTGCCAACTCTTGTAAAGCAATGAACGCATCGATTGGAAGTACATAGCTGTGTGCAGCCAAGAGGAAAATCACTTCCTGGATTAGATTGCCACAACTTTGCTTCCGGGGGTAGTTTGACCTCCTGATCACGAAATCAGGTCCCTTAATATGAGAATGCCAAGGGGAAAAAATTGGTCCAGTCCCCAGGTGAACAGTGCCAATATGTCAGAGCCCGGAATCCGAAACTACCTGTAGAGCTACGTAGCGCTAGCTTCACAGGTAGTTTTGACAGCAGCGCCCGTGATCCAAACGTTTTAAGCTATCGAAAAGCTGTCGAAATATAGGCGCAGTTTGACGACGGGAGGGGGCATTCTGCTATTATTGCTTCCTTAGTTCCGGTTTACAAGTCTCACTCTGGCGAAACCTGTGAACTCTTGTGAAGCTGGAGCAAGCTCATCTAGCCATCATGGTAAAACCTGTCAGCTCGAGAAGAGACTCCTAGACAGGTCGGCACATCGATGGGAAGTAGCGAAAGTGCAAAATGCCTCGAGCAAAAAAATCCCTTGAGAAGACGCTCCCCACAAATGTGGCGTCTCTTTTTTTGGAGCAAGCGGCAGGCTGTTGAGCCCCGATTACGTCATATTCGTCTCCAGAGGGTCAAGCCCTGAAGTAAAGTTCTAGCCGATCAACCAGCGGACAAAAAGTTTCTGTCAAAACATCTGTCAGTTCGAGTATTTGGCCAAAAGGGGTAAATACTGTCGACGTGGTACCCTCACTTACTTAAAGGCAGTTGATACGATAAATCCCTAAGACGAGTTATCGTTAGTACACCTAACACGACGGAATTCCCTGAGCAGGCGCTGCGTAGCGCCTTTTCCAAGGAAGGTGCCCTTATAAGTGCCCTATGAAGCTTCAACATGCCGACCCGCCCCGCCCACATATGGACGACCGTACCTGATGCTCGTATTCCTTCATTTGCTGAGTATTATGAAGCGAAGGGATTGATATGAAGCGGCTGCGGTGCTGCATGATATATGAGTACATACGTGCAGCCGTACCTACCGTAGCGGTTATTGGCAAGATGCCTACGGGAAACTCGTCCGAAACTGCTTTCCGATTATTAAGAACGAAGGCTTTTCTTCACAGGTTTTTGACCGTTTCACTTCGTTTTGTCGCCATTTTCCTACCATATAGCACCTGATAGTAGTTTAGACCGGGTATCAAATTATCGCGCCAACTGCCTTTAAGCGAAGCCCGAGACAGCAGATGGCGAGTAATGCAGTTCAAATACGAATGACAAAGTGCCAGGTGACTGATCTTTGGGAAAAAAAAAGCAGGAAAAAACGTCCAACATGCCCTGTGTAGGCATCTATGCCGATCCTAACTTGTACGTTCATACAGTGAAGAGAAGGCGTGTTTGTGTGAATTTCCACTCGTTGTATCAGAACGATATCAGCTCTTTTACCTCATAAACTCACTCTCACCATTTGTAATAGCGAGAGATGGTATAGTGGCTTCTAGCCAGTAGCTAGCAGTCAGTTTTGGTCGCCATGCACTTAAAAGGTGCCCATGGGCCTTAAGGTGCCCATGGGCCTAGTTGTTCAGCGTCCACCGGAATTGTTGCAAGTTTTCATTCTTTGAATAAAGCACAGCCTTCACAATCGCGTCCCGGATCATCTGACACATTCAGAGGTCATAGCATTAGTTTATCGCGGAACGTGCCTCCAAAGTCGAAGGCATGGCGATTCTCAGAGAGACTGATCTGTCTTGGTATCCTTCCCATTCCAGTCGAGCTAGAGCCTGACAATTTCCCAGCTGCCTCCATGAAAATTTCGAGTTCCTCAAAGGGAGGCAAAATCATCGGACCGTGAATTGTCGAGGCGTGACCTTGACGTCACCTCGCTGTACACAAATGTGCCCTGTGATTATGCCGCGGAAACAGGGTCAAGCATCCCTTGAGTCCTCAACGAGGGGAGGGGGTCGTATCTGGCCCCTTAGAAGGGCGAGAGTCGTATTTGGTGAGATCAGTAGTTAACAGACCTGTGACAAGGTTTATGCGGGCTAAGCGTCGAAAGTGGCACACTAGAGGTTGTCCAAAAAGTGTTTCCCATCGCGAAAATTCACTCACCTAGTAGTACACTCCATATCCCAGAGATGGAGAGTCTGTGGCTGCGTACTTCATTGAAAGGCTATGCCCGCGATTATTCTCCAACACAGATAGTGGACTAGGACTTAGGTTAGCATCTATACGACAAGGTGCTAAGTAATTTAATAGTGAAGAAAAAATGCAGAAAAAAACATGCCAACTGCCCTGGATAGAACCCCAGTTCGACCCCAGTTCTTTACGTGCCCAATTAACTTCATCTTCAATCGACGCCCTCATCCGCACAGCTGATTCCCCGATAAGAACTCTACGACCGTACAAGTGACGATTTTCATGCTTTTTCGTCCTGCAGCTTCGTTTTTCACTGAAAGGCGGGCCTTGAAGGCGGAGTCTGGAGGCGGAGTCACTGGAAAAAAGGAGGCGTCACTAAACTCATATTGCGCTAAAGCGCCTGCCCCTTAGACTGCTTGCCGCGAGACGTTGTTCGACGCGGATCACAACACCCTTCTGACGCCATATTTTCAACTTCTATACCTGATCGCGGATCGTGCCTTTAAACGTGACGCAGGTGCGCTTCTGAGGATGTTGCAGTCTCATTGTCAGAGCAGCTGCAACCATGACTTTGCTCATTACAAAAAGGACAACACATGTACAAAATGGAAAGATCCCGCGAGCAAGGCACCCTACCCATGTTCACGTAAGGTGCGCAGCCACGCCTACTCTATCGCTGGGAGTGTAACTGGGAGGCGGTTATTTGTCTTGAGTGAGGTGGATTGGTCGCAGCTGAGAAAATGTGCCACTTTCATCACTACAATGCGCGCGCAAATGAAGCTGGAGCATATTGAAAGATAGATATGATTGAGTTCCGACCAGGACACATCATTGGCTTGGGATTTTGGTCGAATCCGTATGACCCTCTCCCCCCCCCCTTTTTTTGGGGGGGGCGAATGGGGGAGTGGTACGACCCCCCTCCGGCCCTCTCTATCCTCCTCACGAGTTGTCGAGCGGAGGAAGAAGGGGGGGGGGGGGGGGGGTAAATAACAATGTGAAACGGGAAAAACCGCGAGAAAAATGCAACCCCTTCCTTCAGCCAATATTCTTTGCCCCAACTTCCTGCCACTTTTCCAAAATTCCCCGAGCATTTCCCCACTTTCACCCAGAAATTCTGCTGTCGAAGGGCGTATATAGTACATACGAAACAGGGAAAATCACGAAAAGTCAACCATCGCTCCCAGAAGGCTAAAAAGTAAACAGAAAGTAAATACGCCCCCCCTCAATAACAATGAACGAAGTACGACCCCCCCCCTTTTACAACGTCCGTGAAGCGAGAAAAATCAACTATCAAAATAAATTTTTCTCAGCCCAAATACGACCTCCCTGTTGGGGATTCCCCAACAACGATGTGCCATGGTTTTCACCCGAAGTCCACAACGTGCAGCATGTGTGTCGATGTCGGGTCCCGCAGCGAACAACATGAAGGCAAGCTGCTTATCGCGGCCAAGTATAGAGAACAACCACACGTAAGAGATTCAGACAAGTAGCACGTTTGGCTATAGCTAGGCGTGTGCATGGTTCCGTGGCACGTTACCGCCAGATGCAGCGGTATCCTTCAAAACGGTCTCTTCGGCTCGCGGTACAGCAGCCTCGCTTTACTGGTGACCCCCCCACCCTCCTTGTCGTGCTTCCAGATTTCCCAACTTCGTACCACTTTTCGGGTTTTATTCGGGGGGTGGTGAAGAAGGTCGTCAGTTTTGCTTGCGGCTGCTCCGGACTACGGCAGTGAGGAAGGGAGGGCGCGCGATATTTGGCGCGCCCTCCCTTCCTCACTGTCCTCACAAATCGGAAGAAGAAAGAATCGGCGAAGTCGGATTTCTGTCAAGACCAGATACGCCTTTCCCCATCCCCACCTACTAAGTACGATGGCCTAATGGGATTTCCCCTCTCCCCCGCCCCTCCCGCAGGGCAGTGTTGCACGCTGGCTTTGAGAGGGGCTCGTAACTGGTCGCAAGGGAAAATTTTTTCGCGAGCGGAAACAAATTTCTGGTTGCTGAATTTTCGCGGTCTTTTCCCGTTTCAACTGTGCTACCCCCCCCCCCCCCCTTCTCGCCCGAGCTCTCTAGGGCAGAATTTTAGAGAGGGTCGAGCCAAACATTTCGGAAAATTTCGGGGAAGTGGCAAGAATTTGAAAAAAATTAGCCATATGGTAACTGCGATGGGTATAGGAAGATTACAAATTTGGGGAGAGAGTCGTATTTCACAAAAACCAGTGAGAGGAAGTACAATGTTCTACCGACGTTGCTGTAGCCTGCCTTGCGCGGGTATACGGTATGCTTTGCTTACAGTGCAACCACAGAATCTTATTTATACCGTGTTGCAGGCTTGTTAAATGTTTGCACGACTTCTTCTCCGCTTCTGTTTTATGCTTGCTTTATTATTTCAAAGGGGCATTTTGGTGCAAATCTGTGGCATCATATTAAACCTTTCTACCATTCTTTCTTTGTATGTTGTTTGTTTGTTGTTTGTATGTTCCGGCCATTTTCCCCCTTGGAGCTTAAATTAGTTACTCAGATTTAAGCGTACACGTAGAATTGTTATATTTTCTCCGAAGTGCTTCGTAGCTCTCGTTATCTTTTACCGGGGTGCTGCCGTCATGAATGCTGGCCAAAATTTCACTCAACTCTTAATTTCTTGCAGGATGATTCCCTTGAAACCGAAAGTAAAAACGAAGGGATTGTTGAAAAGCGTTCCCTCTGGAGTGCTGGCTCCGAAAAGCTTGGCCACCAAACCTGTGAAACCAATACAGAAGGTGAGGTACAGTAAATGATTGCTACTTGAGCAAAATTCCTTGAAAAAATGTCGAGATCACTTTAAATTGTAGGCAAATTCGCTTTGATCTGGCTTTTTGCAAGCTTTTACTTATAACTCTTTCCTAAAGCTTGCAAGCTGGTGTTTTGCACCATACATTGGAGTTTTGATAAATTTTCAATTTAAAATCTTTCCTTTAAGCGTGACAATCTTTTCAGACAGTTTTCCCCGCGGCGTCGTCTTCGTCTACTTCGATTGGCAGCGCATCGAGTTAGTTGCTTTTTTGTTGCGAAATTAGTGGTTCAAACTCTTCTGAATGTAGTTCCTAGAGCTGTCCAACCCGTTCTTGCTCAATTTTATGAGATTCAGTCCGTATTTTGAGCGAATTTCCAACTCGAAATATGTTCGGCTACGATGCTATTCGCCAGGGTCACCTTAGTTTTCTCGGGAACTAAGAATGTCAGCTAAACCGCGGGCAGGCGCAATAAGTCCTGGGCCGGTCGTAGTATGCTGAAACTGCCTGTAGAAAAGGAGGCCTGGGCGGAGATTGAGCAATCGCGTGGAGAGTCACGGGGCTCTGGATTGAGCCGCCCCGATAGTTTTCTGCGTAGTTGGTTGTGTTTCTAATCCAGGCGCTCATTGGTAGGAAGCGCAGCTACGGGTGACTCATCTGCCGCTAACTGACACAGCCTCGCCGTCAGATTTCAGGCAGTATTGGATTGGGATTTTAGTCGACTCACATACGACCCCGCCGCCCCTCCTTTTTTTGGGCCCTAGGTACGGACCCCCCCCCCAGCCCTCTGTCCGTTCCTGATCGAATGGATTGGGCGTCGACGGGGACAAAGAAAGAAAGTTACGAATGAAAATGGACGACTCAGCAAAAGTCAAGCGCCACTCCCACAACGCCAAAACGTAAATACGGCTCCCCCTCCCAAAAATGATCAAATACGACCCCCTCCCTTCACAACGTCCATGAAGTGATGAGAAATAATCCACTATCAAAATAAATTTTTCTCGAGCTCAAATACGACCCCTATCGGAAAAATTGACCCCTGAGAAAAAACGATCGAAATTCGTTTGTATGGCATCACACTGTCATGCAGACAATATCCTCAAA
This sequence comes from Cooperia oncophora, assembly GCA_036418165.1. Lineage (NCBI taxonomy): Eukaryota > Metazoa > Nematoda > Chromadorea > Rhabditida > Trichostrongylidae > Cooperia > Cooperia oncophora. Next base: position 4,243 of record MU952347.1, on the reverse strand, counting down.
AAGGAAAGACCACAGACAGGTCTCCTTCTGAAGATATGAACTAGTTTACTACAGGAGTGGGGCTTATTGTAGGAAGTCTATAAACACTCGGTGTGTGCATGAATTCTGCGAAAAAATGCACTGAAAATGATGTCGGTGAATAACATTGAAAAAAAAGTGCTAAAGCGGAGCTAAGTGTTCAATAAGTACCCTAATAAGTGGGCGGAACAGTCGTGGGCGGAGTGAATGGCATGACTGTATGAAAGTCTATTCATCAGTGTACATGTTGATGTAGCTGTGAAAAACGTTTAAGTAGAATTCTTAGAGTATAGGGCCAAAGGGGGCGTGGCTTTCTGGCGAGGGGCTCCCCATGGGGTATACTGTGTGAAACGGGTAGTTTGGGTGGCCCTTGGCGCAAGAATGCAAAAATCCCTTCGCAAAATATTGCATCGTTGTCACTTCATATAAAATTGTATTCAGCGGGGCCTAGTCCTACTGCCGGTGCTCGTCCTCCACTGGATGAATCATGGCGTGATTTTTGTGAAATGACTTCCATTGACTTCGCAACTTATGCTACACAGATACAAGAGTCTATCGAACAAGGCAAGATGAATAAGGTGAATGTTTCGCTTTCGTGACAGGACCTTTAGGATAGTTTATGGTTTTCAGTTAGCCCGGTTACTCACGGCAGCATTTCGTACATTCATTGATAAAAGAGGTGATCAGTGCAAGTTTAATATCGAGTATCAGCTGCTCACTATCGCAGCTCTCACCATTAAGGAACACCATGAAAAGATACAGGTATACTTGTAACAATTTGTAGAATTTGCTAATTTAGTTCGATTATTCCACAATTTATTCGTTATATATTAACTGGGTGCTACCCTAAGGGTGGGCCACACCTACAAGGCTTTTCAACGTTTGTTCTTGTTTTTGCTTTTGTCTTTTCTCAATCGTATCTTACCCGGCAAGTCCTGTAAATTCCTGTCAAGTGCCCTGTAAAGTCTTGTCAATAGGGTACAGCATCGTGATGTGTGAAATGGTGGTGTCAGTACGACCCCCCCCCCAAAGGTGTGCCTCGAAGCGACTCTTACCTTCCCTTCCCAAACACCTACCTACCACCTCCCTACAAGTTTCCAGCTTCCTACCAGTTTTTCACTCAATAGTTTTGCTGCCGAGCGAGGGGGGGGTATAGATAATGTGAAACGGGAAAAACCGCGAAAAGTCAACAATCGGGAAAAATTTTTCCTAACGCGGCAAATTTCTCTCAAAGGACATACGACCCCCCCCCCGGTGTGTTTCACACAGCGATGCTGTACCCTGTTTGTCAAGCTTGGCGAAGTGGTGCTAGCTTCATTGGAACGCCACTTGCCCATTTTCTTCCAACCTTGCCGAGTCATTTTGACAAGTTTGGCAGGAGCTTACAGGATGTGTTACAGGTTATCACAAGGCTTGTAGGCTATTGACAAAGTTATCCGGTAATCGCATGTCTAAAGTTTGCGGGATTCGGTATGCTGACGAGCGCTTACAAGTAGCCCACCCCAAGCACCATCTACCTCATTGATTTATTTAAAATAACTTATTTTAAGTACTCTTTGGAATGATAAAATCGTTCTATATTCCAGCATGTTGCTTTGCAAAAATGTTTGCTGAACCTGATGTGTCGTATGAAGCCTATGTGTTCTGAGAGACAGGGTTTGATTTCTGCACTAGCGGTAACCTTAGCAAGTGGTCAACCGACCTGGGACCCCTACTATGTGACGGCATATCTGCACGACTCCTTGGGAGATCGGAATTGGGTTAATAAGGTGAGTAGTCTCAGCTTTAGACTCAAAGAAAGGGCAGAGTTCGGCTTGGAGGGGATGCAAAGTGTACTCAGCGATTTTTGTAGAGGCCACCATGTGATGACCTGCAAGTTCCTGTAACCAAAGTGGCTCACTCGTATAATGTTGTAGCTTCACTAAAGCTTACAGGTTTGCTAAAGTGTGCTGGAAGCAGGATCTAGCAAAGTGCAACCCCCCCCCCCCTCCCCCAAGCCGAACAACGCCCAAAAAGCGATTTTGGCACTTGAGAAAGCTATCGATCGCTTATTTCAGCCAAATTCGTCATTTATATCCACACAAATTGTAAAAGGATTTGGCACTCTCTATCCAACAAAAGATATGCTTACTGCCTGTAACCTGGAAATGGACCTGGATTTCATCCCGGAAGGACTCGCTGTATGTTTATCCTTCATAAAATACCCCGCCTTGTCATGTTTCTCTCGGAATTTTTTTTTGAGAATGTGTTCACCGCGACTCTTAGATCTATTGCCTACAGGTTGCCACCGATCGTTTCCCATCTGCGGCCGTGAAAGAGGAGATGGCCGCAATTGCTATTAGTGCATTGATGCCTTGGTGGGAAATGCGAGCCGATACAACACCAGCGCTTTTCTTACGTGCAATAGCACCTCTCATGGCACTTCCAGAAGTACGATTCAATGTGGTCAAACGAATTGATGGATGGCTACAACATGTGAAGGTAAATGCTTATTCGAATGCGTTCATACTTCGTCGGCGTTTTGAGCGATAGCAGCTTTTTGAGCGTCTTGAGCGTATATGTATCGACCTAGCATATTGTGCGTTTTGCGGGTATGTTTGAGCTTTTCGCGGGCAATCGCTGAAAGCGCTGGCGTACGACACTCACAACACTAAATCGATATCCATACTTTCCTAGTTGCTCAAAACGCTGACGCAAAGTATGAATACAGCCTTGCTGTCTACGTGCAGTTAAGCATGACCTTAATAAATGAACAACCATAATTTCCGTACCTTTTTAGCTCCAACGATTAGCCCTCCAACTGTTGATTCTCGTAGGCATGAATTACGGAAATGCCTCAGATTCTCCTCAGGAAAAATCTGTTTTAGCTCGTCTGTTGCAAATGAGAATGCTCAAGAACAAAAATGTTGGTTTCTTCCAATTTGTATATTATAATGTGCAGAGTTTTATATGGTTTGGGGGTTGCCTTCAGGTAACCGCTGTGTTTACCGTTTCTCTACGGGAGATGTTGGTCCGCAAAAACGACTGTAATATGCGTACGGCTATTCGAATTCTTCTCGAAAATGAGTTTGGTCATGTCATGTCGAGGTTTGTTCATTTTTCTCATATGCGGTATAATCTCGAAAAAGTAATCAGACTTATCGAACTAACCCATATAGAACCCTATGCAGGCCGAGGTTATGCGTCACTAGGCGCATGAAAGGGCGTGGCGGCGTGTTTCCATTGTATTGGTATCACTTCTTTCCCTATCACGCTCTCAACCAGGGAGGGGTAAGCCTAGCAGCCGCACAAGCCACACCACTAGGATCTTTAGAAATGAAAGTTGGGTTGTTGCGTTGCGCAAAGGGCCGGGCGTCGCCTTGTTTGCGAACAGCTCATGCTCTTACCACCGATTTTATGCTGTGAGAGGCACATCCTCCATGCTCGCAGACAGGACTACCTTGTCCAAAGAAGGCGTCTGAACATCAAATCTATATAGTGTCTTTAATAAGAGTGGCTTCCTGAGAAGGTAATGCAAGTGGCTTTCGCTGCTCCTATGCTAAATTTGTTGTTCATATAATAAGTGAATTTCGAGTGAAATACTTTTTTCAGACATCCTCACAACGTTTCTATACTCATCAGCATGTTTGGATTCGATCGAACGAAAGCGGCCGAAGTGAGTTTTCTGATTCCAGTTTAGATTTGTAGAGCAGATATGAACTATTTGATTTGGTTGTCCCATAGTTTTTGTGCAATTATCAGGCGCAGTTTGCCGAGGGGGGGCATTTTGCATTTTCGTTGCTTCACTAGTTCTGGTTTACAAGTCTCACTCTGGTGAAACCTGTGAACTCTTGTGAAGCTGGAGCAAGCTCGTCAAGCCATCATGGTAAAACCTGTCAACTCGAGAAGAGGCTGTCTAGATGGGTCGACACGTCGATGGGAAGTCGTCAAAGTGCAAAATGCCTCCCCCCCCCGCCAAACAGCCCCCATTCCTTTTTGTTGTCTCCAGCTTCACCACTGCATCAACAAGATCGCACACTGTTGTAACCATAATTTTACCTGCTCATCGAAATCGTACATTTCTAGGTTCTTGGCGAAGAGATTTCCGAGATGATCATGGCACGTGAGGAGTACTGTAAACCGGTGCGGCTGCTCCTTCGTGAAGTCATTCGGTTCTTCCATCGCAACGAATTCCCATTCTACACGCTAGCAAATAGCTACCTTTCTACCATAGTGGACGAAGTAG
>MU952341.1:0-12536 GCA_036418165.1 Cooperia oncophora | reverse complement strand
GTCGGCGCTATCACTGCAGAGCTCTCCAGTGTTATATACGCGAAGATGGGAGTCAATTGGCGCCCTTTGGCGTACTGAGAGATTATAGGATAGCAGGAGGAAGGAGCTGCCTTCTCACAGTCTAGCACCTTTCTGATCCCCTTACTCTTTCAGAACACGGGCGACCGGTTCCTATCTATTTCCTTATGAGGCTGTTGCGATTTTAGGCATCGACGCGCGCCATCGCAGTCCAAATCCGCTTCCTGAGGGCGCACTATGAACGAATTATCATTACATACACATCGCAGTTATAATCGGAAATGCGCACCAATGAACGGGTCACCATTGCGCAATCTTCAGTGCACCTTCCCCTCCTCTTCACCTGATCACAAGGAAATGAGCGCTGTGAGAAAGGCAGGCTGATTTCGCGATTCTCCAACCCTCGCGTTATCGCGCGCTGTTACTTTGTCTGCTTATGTACGTCACGTTGTTGTATGTGACGGTTTGGTCTATATAGGCTCGTCAACCCGAATACAGGAAGGCTATCGTAGAGTACTTCTCCTAAACGCGGCATAATTTTTATTAATTACGGGATGTTTCCCTTTGAGACAACTGAAATTTGTCTTATGTTGGACAAAGACATGATAACAAGTGTCTCAAAATTTCTACATCCTAGAAAGCGCACAGCCGTCTCCGCGTTTGAACGAAGAGTGTGCAGTCACGCCCTCCCATCTTCTGGGATATGAAGTTTGGGGAAATATGAAAGGGGAGTAAGGCGGTTTCGGGGACTTCCGGCCTGTCCCGTTATTTTGGGGTTAACTTTGACTGCTGTATGACGACGTGTACATGACGTCGATGTATTTGGTTTACCTGCTGCTGTAGGTCACGTCGATGTGTGTGGCAGGGTTGCTCTCTATGTACTCTCCAACGAAATCCTGTTTTTTTGTCGGACAAAGGCTTCATTGCCATTGTTCCAAAACGACAAAAGGAGCGCAGCCGCCGTCGCGTTCAAGCGAAGTATGCAGTCATCCCTCCCCATCACTGGAGTTGGAAATTGGAAAGGGAAGTAGACGTATTTTGATCTTTCACCTATATCGTCTCCGTGGGTTGCTACCACAACTTCTGATGTATGTCACGTCCATGTATCTGGAAGAGGTGCTCTGCATATGGTCAATCTTGCATCATGCAATGCAGGAAGACCTTTGTGAAGAGTACTCGTAACATTGACTGGCTACCCCCCCCCCTAAATCAAACCAGCATTAAATCAGGACTATCATTACTTTCTTCAGCATAGCGCCCTTGCCAAGAAAGGTGCTCGCGATAATGTACACCAAGCGTGCGTGAAATCGAAAATCGAATCCGTTCATATAGGATGGACAATGAACTTTTACAAGAAGATCTCGAGGTATACGATAGATCCTCAAGTTTCTCTCTCCAATATACTGCAAGTTGACGGGTGAATCGGGTAGTCACGAGGAAGGGGGCTTGTAGTCGAATTAAGCTCGTGGGCACAATGGCTATCGGCGAGTGGTTGCTGCCAACGTCGTTGGTGGGAGAGTGGGTGGAGTGTGGCCAAACGCCCTCCTGTGGCGCTTCCACAAAAAACATTGGCAGCAACTGGCCACACCCAGAACCGTGCCCACTGCCTTTAAGTCCGTCCTTAGCCAGGCATGCTATAGACGTGTAGCCCCCAAAATCATCTAGCTACTTCGTTCTCAGCCAGTAACCCCAGCCCCACACCGCTCTCCTTTCACTTTTTAAACTTTTGTGACGAAGAATCTTTCAGAAAGTGCCTATAAAGACTTATGAGACGTCGTTGGCAAGGCTGCAAAACCAGGATAAGAAGGATCCTAATTCTCTGTGTACACAGAAATGATCCAAACTGACGGTGTTCCCAACCCTCCACCACCAGTTTAACCTTCGTCTACCGTTATCAGCTTAAATGTATTGTATGAGTAAGAAATAGCTAACAACTGAATAAAAATTGAAGTTGCTGATCGTCTATTCACGAATACGCCATGCACCGGATTTCTGTTCAGAAATATAAAAACACTTTACTCGGTACAGCTGTTTTCTCGGTAAACAGAACTGGTGAAGTGCAGCAAACCCCCCTTTCTCCCCCCCCCCTGCCCATGCCGATCTGCACCTTTTCTCTGCCGATGCAGAGGCGTTCCAGGGAGGCAGGGGTTGCGGGGCGACAGCTGGTTTTCCACCGATTGCTGAAGCGGGCAAGTGACAAGAATTGGTGGAAAACGGGCAGGCGCCGCGCAAAACCTAGCTTCCTGAACGCTCAGCGTCTGCCGCAAAAACGATCCTACTTGCAGTACTTTCGTCCTATCCATAAAGGTAGTTAGGGGGGATGGGGCTAATGCAGTTCAGGCTGAGCTGGCGTTTGGCTGCGAGCTCATTTTCAAAGTGCCCAAATCACCAAATCCGCTGAAAACTTGTATATAGGGGTAATCTAACATCCTGTTCACAAATATGACATTCATTTTTGGCGCTGGCGCTGAAAGAGGACTCTAAGATTATCTGTGCTCTGCTAAGGCTGAGTCAAGTTAATCGTATTGTCCTCCATAGCCGCCAACGCCACGCTTGAAAGTTATATCCGAAATCAGGATGTTGAAAAACTCCTGTATACAAGTTTTCAGCGTATTAAAAATGAGCTCGCAGCCAAAAGCCAGCGCGTCCAAACTGTATTAGCCAGCGGCGAAGGGAGGAAGGGGGTGGGATGCGGCGGCACGCCGATCTCGGCCGTGCGGTATGGACCGCGGAGACTCTGGTCGTCTGCCATGTGCCGAGCCTTGCTGGGGGAGCTGGTCCGGACTTGGCGGCACCCACCCTTTTCCTTGGCTCCCCCTGAGGTAGCTCTTACTGTGTAAGAGCAGCCAAAAATTTCCACAGAATCTGCGAGAAATTCAAGAGTAAAAAAAAAAAAAAAAGAAGGACCTCGTTCTGTCTATTACTAGGCAACTTTTAAAAAACGTATGCACGTTGCTGAAAAACGTGTTTCTATCGGAGGTGCAGCCTATAAGGTTCAAGTGAACCCAGGGAAAGCGTTCTCCGTGGGAGGGCGCAGACAACACACAGATATCGATTGTCTTTTTTGGGCGTTATAAGGGCTGTTAGACTTCATTTTTACAGCGACCGCGCGTAGACTTGTTCAACATGAAAATATCATGTTGAAACATGTTGGAACATGCTTAAGCAACCTACGCGCTCCATGGCCCCGAGCGTTTGTTGAAATGCATGTGAACACGCGATGGCCTTGTTACGCGAAACGCTCGCGCTGCTCCAGGCGGAAAACTCGTCCAGAACTATAGATACAGAATTTTCCTAACTGAACAATGGGAGATGCCCGGCCTGAGCAAAAAATGCATCGAAATCAACTATACAGCTTCATATAGGTCGTCAGTCATCGAGACCATATAAATTTGTAATTCCTAGCCAACTTTCCGGGGTATGTGGCGCTTCTATCGTAGGTTAGCGCAGTAGTGGGTGTGGCGCGCGACGTTGCAGCCTTGGCGTACGAGTACTTTGGCTCACAGCTCGTTCATTACGAGATACTATCCCATTGTTACCCTGAAGGATGCCTTGCGAACGAAAGAGAATTCCTCGCTAAAGCGACACTCGTGTATACCGTATGGTCGCTCATCCTGACCGCGCGCGACGCATCATGACCTCTTATGTTCGGGATGGAATGGCACGTCTCCCAATTTCACATACGCATTCCCACCTGTCATGACAAGTCAGCGGCAACGTGGTTGTGCCGGGTATGTGACAAGAGAATCGTAATTCGTCGCGCTGATGGGCGTCGCCTACGTCGCGCCTGCAAATAACGATGGTTTCGGATAGTAGGCAACAGCCAATTTGAAAATAGTCATAATTGTCACCGATGACGGGATCTACATGAAGTCCGGTGCTCCAATCGACAAGTTAACACGAGTTAAAAAACGCCGCGTGCGAGGGAGCGGCGATTAATGATTCTCTTGTCCGTCTCCCGGTTGTGCCGCAGGACTACCTACCTGATTGGTGCCGATGGTGCAGATAAGCAGGAAGTGGACGGTTACTCACTTATCTCTAGTACATTAGGACCATGTGTGGGTGCAAGAGGGGGACGCTCTGGACAATGGCATGGTGATAATGCTGCAGGGCATGGCCGCGACGTCGCGTTTGCAAGTGTATTGTTTAGGCGTCCTAAACGCATCACAGGCAAAAGCAAACAAACGCCAACGGAGTGGATTGGTCCTGTCGCGAATATCTTCGAACTCGTCCACACACACGACACATTTCCAACAGCCTATATGATCAGATTGAAGCGCATTTCAGTGGAGTAAAGATACGGTCCGCCATCAGATATAGAAGTTGAAAATATGGCGTCGGGAGGGTAAAGTGGTCCGCGACGAACAACCTTGTACCGGTTTCGCGGCAAAAAATTGTAAGGGAGGGGCGCTATAGCGCAATATAGGTTCAGTGACGCCTCCTTCCAATGACTCCGCCTCCAGACTCCGCTTCAAGCCCACACCTTTCAGTAAAAAACCAAGTTCCATGACGAAACAGCATTAAAATCATCACTTGTACGGTCGCAGAGTTCTCATCGGGGAATCAGGTGTGTGGATGAGGGCGTAGTGTTGAAGATGGAGGTAATTGGGCACGTACAACTGGACCTGGAACGGGACAATATTTAGGGCACTTGGAATGTTTTTTTCTGCTTTTTTTCACTATCGAGTAACTCAAATCCTTGCCGTCTATATGCGAATTACTATACCACTATCTGTGATGGCGAATGATCGCAGGCCTTGCCTTTAAACGAAATTCGTAAGTTATCCTGTGGAAAAATCGAGGATGGACTCAGTCGCCGTTATTGGTGAGTTACGGTAGGATGGTGGGCTTCCGTGGTAACCGATCGGGATTGCGAGCCAGACCGAGAAGAGGGAAACGCCGGGCACTCTGCCACTATGAATATTTTGGCAGGGCCCGTTCTACCACGTGCACCTTTGCCACAGCTGCTCCACTCTGGCCTGAAGTATGCGTTCGGAACAAGGTTACCGTCATAGACGTGAGTCAACAGGAGTGTAGCAATCTCCATTTTCTTCCTCTTTCTTCTTGCAATCTCGGCATAGTCAGTTCTTCTTGCAATATTGATAGGTCTTGTACTACTTAGAGTAATCAGTAGTTTTCGGTGGCTGACCTTGATGAGGGGAATTTTTTTATTCAGCTGACGGCCAACGCTTCCGAACTGAACGTCCGTCTTTTCGAGTAAACGAATTCGAGGTCGGATATTTACGTCTGAGAACCTGGGGATCCACCATTGTGGTGTTTAACCATGAAGTACTTGCACGTGTGAGATTTACGGGAGGCTTGTACCGACTGTATGATACCGATCATTAAAAAACGATAATTTACGGGGTATATTAATAACGAATTTAGGGGGTATATATACAGACGAATGTGGGCGGTGCTCAATAACTGTACCGATGGCGGTACTTGAAATAAGGTAAGTAAGGTAGTGAAAGGGCGCACCGCGCCAACGGGAAGATGAGGTATGTACTTGATTGCACACTCATGATACCGCGAGGTCGTGCCTGCGGTATCATCTTAAGAGGTGCTTATCTCAAGAGTTCCCTAAGGATATATGCTGAACTATAACGTTATCACTCACTCTTATATGCTAGTCCTATAATATACACTATTTCAATGGTTGTGAATCCACAACACCCAACGCATAAAACTGGTGGTTTGACTAAGGTTCCACCTTCTGCGCTTACCGTCAGGAGTACGCTAACCAGCGTTGGCAAGAAGCGAGTGAGACGTACTTCGCAGAGACGCATAACACCTCTTCTGATAAGTCTCCTGATAAGATACTGATGATTCAAGTAGGCCCACGAAATGATGTACTACTCTACAGCTCGCCAGTAAGAATGGAGAAAGTTCACTAGTAAATGAACGATGCTGGTCTCATCTGTTCATCACTGAATTTCTTGAGGAACTCCAGAAGGCCTCTAAGGATTTTCTTGCACAATTTCCGTTTCATGCGCCAACTAGGTGCTCTTTATCTCAAATGGTGCTCTTCAATTTTGAGCTTCCCAAGCGCTGCTGAATGAGTCTCATGTTAGCGAGGTGTTCCTAATAGGCAGATGGGACGATAAATCTCCAAGACGTAATACTAACGTGCCTTGCAGGACTGAATCAAGCGTCCCTGAGTAAGTGCTGCGTGGCGCCAGCGACTAACACACCAATCCGGACGCCCATCGCGCCCGCCCGCCCAATGCACAACCTCTGAGTGCTCCTATTGTCAAGAACTGCTCGATGTACAGTATAGCGTAGGCGAAGAAAGCAGCTGCGATGCTACATGGTGGTATGGGTACATACTTGCACCGGTGACTACCGTAGTGGTCATTGGCACGATGCCAGCGGGAAACTCGTCAAAAACTGCTGAGTGGTGTAAGACACTAGTTTTTTTTGCAGGTTTTGAATGTTTCACTTCACTATTTTCCACTGTATGGCCTGCTACCATTTTGGACCAGTACCAAACTATCGTGTCCTATGTTTCAAAGCGGTGTGGATTCTAGCAAGATTGAAATTGAAACCTTTGAGTCGCACAGATTACTTCCCTGAACCCTCCGAACACAAGAGGGCTACTCAGTCACCTCATATTCATTTAAGTTGATTGAACACAAAAGCAAAATGAGTAGAAAATGTTTATTTTATTTTGAAAACAGTAGAACTTGATCCCTCACAGAATGTAAGCACATATGCTCGTAAAGCAAGAGATTCGCTATAAAATGGTGAGAAATTACCTGCGAGGCGCTTCTTCGTTTACACAGTATTCCAGTTCAGGTGAGACGTCTTTACAGCGCAGTTCGGCGACCGGGAGAGGGCATTTGGCTTCCCTTTGACCCATCTAGATGGACTTTTCTTGGGTTGACATGTTTTACTACGACTGGACGAGCTTGCTCCAGTTTCACAAGAGTTCACAAGTTTCACCACCTTGACCTTGTTCCTAAGACCTTGTAAACCGGAAGTAGTGAAGCAGCAAAAGAGCGGAATGCCCCATCCCATCCGTCGCCGAACTGTGCCCGTCGTTACTCATGAGCCATTCCGTTACTGCATATGCATATTTTTTTCAGGAATAAGGACGTATACCACCGAGATTCATATAATTCCAAATCCACCAATGCATTATAATGTTCTTCAACATAGGAAAAACAAAGAATTCAGACTGGGGTGTGGTAAAAGTAGTTCATTCCATGATGCGAGCCAAACGATAGTCGCCAGCGATATCAAATCATAAGTGATCATCGAGGAGTCGCCCAGAATCTGTCCGAGCAATATCGATAGCGTCAACCGTGATGCGTCGAAGATCACTGAGTAACGACTGCAACAAGTTTCATTAGACGAAATGAGCTCACCATCAGATATGCAAATACTGAAGACAAGCAGTACACTTCTCCCTGGACGGTCCCTCTTAATTTTGATGCCTAGCACCTTCTCGCAAAACCCAAACATCAAGTTTACTGTGGAGAACCCAGATGAGGAGGGATATGTCCCATTCCTGAATACTAAAGTCAGGATTGAACACGGAACCAAACAGCTGTACTGGTATAAGAAACCGGCGTCAAAAAATGTATTACTACACTTGCCACCCGTCATATATGAAAGCGAACGTAGTTCGCAATTTGATCAAGAAAAGGAACGGACATGTACGCAGCGGTCGCAACGAGTAGATACAATGGTGGACCGAATTCTCGGGGATAATGGATACATCAATACACGTGTTAACACATGGAGACCGTACTCGACACCGGATGGGATTCCCTTGGTAATGCCATATCTCAATGAGAGTACGGCGGTAAAAGTTAACACCATAGTTAAAGGCTCACCACTCCCCATACGTCTCATATTCCGTCCACCACCAAATCTTAAAAGACTACTCACGTACTCCAGGCCTTATGAAGAAAAATGTGGACGAGGAAGCTGCACATACTGTAATGATAGAAAAATATGTCAACTTAGGGGAACGGTATATTTGATAGAATGCCAGGGATGCGGGCAAAAGTACATTGGAGAGACAAAGAGGCCACTCTCAAACGACTAGATGAACATCGCAGGGCCCTACACAATCCAGCTTCATATCCGGATAACAGTCTCTCAAAGCACCGCACCAAAATGCATATACACGAAGGTCCTCCCGCACTTCACCATTACAGTATTACACCGTTCCATAGAAAATCCGGTGGAAAGAAAACTATTAGAAGCACTGGAAATAAGAAGGCTCTCCTCCAGAAATGAATAGTAGGGATGAGCTACGTGACGCGCTGCAGTTGATTCACTGACTACGTGATAATGGTGGAGCGGTCAGTGATATCATATGCAGAAGCGCTCACTAGGCATCCTCACTATTTAAGGAGGGTAACGGGTAGGGTCACAGTCACCACTAGAAGGCGCGGCGTTCGCAAGGAGCAGCGGCGGCATATTGTACTACTGGAGGCAGCTCCAGAACGGAGACACCAGTGAAGGCAAGGTTCAGGATTCGGGTGCAGGCGGCTAAATGTAGTATTTCAGATCGCTGAAGAAGGTGCTAGGCACCGAAATATTCGAAGAAGAAGGAGTTCAAACGATGAAAATCTTTGTGAAAACTTTTTGGATCCTTTTGTGTCTTTTGAGCCTTTCGCACTAAAAATTTGATGTGTTTAACATTCAGGTTCTATTTGGCATTATCTCTTCATAGAGGGTTCACTTGACGAGTTTTCTTCCGAGTTTCTGCAACGTCACCTAGGCTTTTTATCGCGGACTGTGCTTTCATGTGAGTTCGCCTACGTTGATAGTATATCTTATCTGCTGTCTTGCTCGTTTGCATTCTCTTTCGCTGTTGCCTCTGGCCCCTCATCTGATATCCACATCCATTCTCTGTCTCTCGCATAGCACATGTAGGACCACGATAGGAGCGTTTCCAACGGGTACCCCTCCTTTTTACCCCAGGAGCAAGTCAGCCAGCACATATTATTCTGTTTTTAACCACGGCTACCGACGAACTCTTCTCTGACTGATAGCGAATTGTGCTTTGAGATGCGGCCTGGCCTCGATACAAAGGTCACGCAGCGAAACACGCACTCAGCGATGAGAACAAGTAGAAGCGAGAGGGCACGGACATAGCGTGTTGGCTATGGTCAAGCGTGGGGCTAACAGTACGGCCGCTCGGACGGAGTAGGAGACCGCACGTCAGTACAATACCCTTCAGCCCGTTAAGACGGAAAAGGTGGCCCGCCACTGCAGCTGCGGACCTTCCCACCTTGCACATGGCAAAGGGCAGAACCACGGAGATTGGTGTACTGTTGGTCTTGAAAGACTGATTTTTATAATTAAGAACCAACCTTTGATCGAGATAGTATCCGAACATTTGCAGAAATGCGACAAGAAAGGCATATCGGAAAAGGAACTCAGGCCAGCAGAGGGACGAACGGATCTGATCAAATCGTAGAAAGCATGCGATTAGGAGAGGTAATTGTACAAGCAAGTAGCAGCGAAGGGGTTTTGACAACGGAGGATTGTAGCGGACAACAGGACCCTTGATCTGCAATAGAAGATGTTCCTATGAATTTGGTACTCCGAGAGCAATCAGAATGCCATTAGAAGGACAATTGGCAGCTGCTCACGTCAGAACTATGTTAATTAGTGCTATGTTTACCTCAGGTATTCCCTCTGTGTGATCCACCATAGATCGCCATAAAAAGAACTGTTTTGTTTTCATGCCTGGTAAGTAAGCCGCCGGCCAGAAGATAGCTTTCACCTATAAATTGAAATTTTCCGACTGCTGCTTCAGTGCGCTTGGCAGTTGAATCACATTTAAATCTAGCAGGAAAGTGGGTGAAACTAATTACGTTCAGCTCCATAGAACCGGATTCTTACCTTATCGCGAATTCTCGGGAAGACTTCCTCATTTTTCTCGTTTTTCATCTGAACTTTGTCGTACCCAATAGCCTTGAATTCGAAAAACTGAAAACAGTAGGTTACTCTCCTTTTACTTCTTCACGAATTGGCAGTCGATCTATACTAACCTGACACGGGTATGTGACGTTTGTGCAGTCCACTTTTTCGCACCTTTCTCTCATAGTGGCAGAGCCGCCTGCGGTGTGACCTCACTTATGGTGCTCATCATTGCAGACCGGTGGGGCGGGTGAGCCGCGCCGCGTGTGACTCGGCTGTGACGCGACTGTCATCGCTGCCGCGTCACAGCCGAGTCACACGCAGCGCGGCTCACCCGCCCCACCGGTCTGTAATGATGAGGACTGTAATTGCTGGCTCGCTGCCTTCTGACCTCTCAACGATAGGCTCTTCAAATAACATGTTATAGCACGAGTCAAAGGATATGAATACGGAAGTGTGAAGACTGAATGAATACTAACTTTCAAACCAATGATTGAAAGGAAAAAAAACATAGTGGAGACCTTTTCCCAACTCGGATAGAAAGTTTCTATTTGCGTTTATAGACGATATATATGAAGAGATTACCGCCTTCAAGCGGGTCATTCATTGAATGTGACCGTCAGCGCTTTTAGTTATCTAAATTTCATCCATTCATCCTAACACCTGATCAAAAGGTCATCGTTAAGAAGTGTTTAAAGACACATGGTACGCTCAAACACATTGAGGGTGTATGAGACTATCAGCCCCCCAGCTGTCGATGTGTCGTGGTCCCCCCGCCCAAAACTGCACGGGGTCAGAGTACGGGGCCGTGGGAAAGTCGTAATTCCTTGCTACGCCGCCCGTTTCGCAAACTCACGTTTTTACTAACACCGTCCGCGCGCGGTCGCGTGCAGCTCTCTTGGCTTTTTGCCAAGTCCTGTAATTGCGCTTTGGAATACAAGTACAACGCAATTTCTTTATGCGGATAACATTTTAGGTGCTGCAAAATAAGAACCGAAGATGATGACGAGGGCTAGAACTCAAGAGCAACTGTGGTGCTTCTGCAATATCCCTCAGAGGCCGCGCATTCCCACAGAACATGACAATAAAAACGGACAACATGACAATAAAACATGACAATACAAGCAAAACGCAATTTCCTAACATTTGAGGTATTGCTCATGCTTCAAAGTCCGAATAGAAGGTGATGAAGATGACAAAGGCTAGAAATGAAGAACAACGAATGTAGATGTAAATAAAACAAAATTGAAAAAACTAAGGAAACGCAATAAATTAAAATCGCGTGTGCATTTCTGCGATCCGGCTCGAATCCGGCTCTAAAGCTATAGAAATACTTCAAACTAACGAGTGGGACGCTTAGGCCGTTTTTATTGTCATGTTCTGTGGGAATGCGCGGCCTCTGAGGGATATTGCAGAAGCACCACAGTTGCTCTTGAGTTCTAGCCCTCGTCATCATCTTCGGTTCTTATTTTGCAGCACCTAAAATGTTATCCGCATAAAGAAATTGCGTTGTACTTGTATTCCAAAGCGCAATTACAGGACTTGGCAAAAAGCCAAGAGAGCTGCACGCGACGCGCGCGGACGGTGTTAGTAAAAACGTGAGTTTGCGAAACGGGCGGCGTAGCAAGGAATTACGACTTTCCCACGGCCCCGTACTCTGACCCCGTGCAGTTTTGGGCGGGGGACCACGACACATCGACAGCTGGGGGCTGATAGTCTCATACACTCTCAAAGTGTCTGAGCGTACCATGGGTCTTTAAGGGCGCTACATGACAACAACCAGCAGCACTGCTTTATGCACTCACTTGAGCACAGCATGAATCACGAATTCCTCTGCGACGATCTTCAGCAGCTCTCATCATCCTTCTACACGTGTCCCTCCCTCCCTCAGCTTTCCTATAGCACTAGCCACCAGGAACATGCACCTACATATTGGATGAACTCCGCGGTTCTTCAAGGCCCCCAGTCCACCATGTCTCCGCATGATCCATCATTATACATAGGCGCTTTGCCCCAACTTTTTCCCCAATCCTTCACACCACCATCGTACTACTTCACCACTTCACAGATTTTTGTAGGTTACAATTCAGCTGGACCCACATTCCCTGAACGGGGTGAGTGAAAGTCAGATAGAAGAATATTGTGTGAAGATGTCAAGATTTGTAACCAACACAACAAGTTTAATTCTGCTCATGTATTATAATGAAAGCTGTTAATATTTCTCATACTTGTACTTGAAGGAAGTATAATAATTACTATTTCACCGATAAAGTTAGTTTGTTACTTTGATTTAAAAAACCAAGTTGAGGAAAGGTCTCCAATATTCTAAACTCTTGTTTCGTTTGAAACTCAATATTCAGTCTTCACATTTCCATATTTATATCCTTCAAGTAGTATTACAACATGTTATAACTGTGTGAGCAGCGTAATCGAAGAGAGGTCATGAAGCAATTAACTGAGATCACACCGCAGGCGACTCTGACAAGGGAGGTCTTTCAGGTCGTGGCGCGCTTTTTGGAAATGGTTTGTTGCTTGTTGTAGGGGTCCATACAAGGATCACAAAAATGGGTTTCATTTTTGCTATGCGTTTCTGGGGAGGTCAAAAACTGAGTGAAAATTTTGACAAGAATGGG
>MU952338.1:0-18546 GCA_036418165.1 Cooperia oncophora | reverse complement strand
ACAATAAATACCGCCAAGACGAACAGGATCCATACTCCTGGTAGGAGAATTCGCAAACTGGGAGGCACTGCATAGCGTTATCCTCGAGGAAGGTGCTTTATGAGGGCCTATCAAACGACAAATTCCGACCACATACGGCCGCACCCGCTCCGCCACAATTGGACGACGACCGTTCTGACCTAGTATTTGCTTCATTCACATCGTGAGCTAATCATGAAGCGAAGGGAGGGGTGTGATGGTGCTCCATATATGGGTACACATATGCAGCCGTATTTTCGGTAGCAGTGATTGGCAAGATGCTGAGGGAAACCTCCAAATAGATCTCAAATTCACTCTTTTGAGTGTTTCCGGCTCCGTTCTTTCGTCATTTGCCCCCACTATATAGCGCTCTACTAGCATTTTAGGCCAAGTTAGGAAGGCATCGTGCCAACAGCCTCAAAGATCTCTGAATCTCGTCCCTTGAGCTATGAGATCGCGAATATACACACTGCAGTGTGATGTTATATACAAGTGCGATGCAACAGACTTTATTGAAGTTGATGGCGGAGTGGAGTTATTGCAAAGTATCAAGAAGCCACAAAGACTTCGGACACACTTTCTTCTTGGTAGCCTCCGATAGTGGACCTTTGCAGAAACCACTTGGTACAAGAGAGCGTGGAGCAGCTGAAAAACCTCTGAATAGTTCTTTTGACGGGGTAATATGAAGAGGATCTTACGAGTGATTGTTCCTCGCATTTAGAGCCAGTTCCTGTATTTATGAATGGAACAACAGGTCCGTTTGTTCGTTGTCGTAGTGGTGGTGGTAGTAGAGGTAGTAAGTCGTAAGCTCTTGGTGAATTCGCAGGAACTAGATGCTTTAGGTTGATCTTAGCGATTTCAAGACAAGAAATAATAAAGCAGTACCGTGTCGATATTCAAGCACTGTCGTCGTTTGACAATCCTGTTATAACGTCATTATTTGGGACACGGTTTGTGTAAGAACGTAGAACTGTTCAGCCGCGTCAGGTGAGCAGAATCTTCAATTCACTTCTTCTTTAAGGGTTTTTGAATGGGTTTTGTTGCGGCTCAATTTGACCAGTATTCTGAGAGAAAACTGTCAGTTGTCATTTCGATGCATGATTCCTTCAATATACTTTGCGGCACTTCTAATTTATTCAAATCAGTATACTGTAACCAGTGAGGCTTTTGGTCCTTTTTGTTTGATCTCTACACCTGCATAAGGGCATCCGTCAAATAGATAACGACCTTTCGTGAAGTTCACTAATTTTACTTCGATTTGGTTCCCTTGGGAACTGCAAATACAAGGCATTATAATTAGTGATACGTAACTACTCCGACACTTCAAGAGACGTCATTAAGGGCTGCTTCCCCACTGAGTTCCATTGTAAAATTTACGTGAATATGTCGATAAAATATTGACCTGCTACTGCAAGAATGCTGACTATTGCCAAAAGTCGAACCAGCATTCAACGCTTTCCGAGCCAGTGTGCTAACTCTTACGACATCGAGGCCGCTTTACTCTCTGCTTACGGTTTTCAGCCGTATCCTTTCAGCACTGAACAGTTTAACATGGTGAGCCAGTCAGCCGTTAGCACCAGTTATGATATTGGCCTGTTATTTCTTGGGATTTAAAGACTTACCTTAATCCGGTAGTGACAATATCTCGAAATCTTCTGGTCACCACGGCCAAGGCAATAGTATCCTCGAGCCTCGTCCAGTAGGGGAAGCATAATTTTTATGGCTGCACTTTGTTACTGGTAAAGCAAACACTTTCCGGCACCAACTTCTAGATGACGGTTATATCTGATACGATACGATACTCACTTTCTTATTGCATCGAGGTCCACATAGCCACCAGGACATATGCATCTTTGCAGTCTCGTGGATGAGGGAATCCGCCCAATTCTCGCATTTACACGATGTAGATTTGTTACAGATGCTGAAATTTTGTAACAAAAAGTGTGATGAAAAACAGTGAAAGTGTTCATAGTTAGCAGACGCTTTCTTCTGTTGATCCTTAATCGTTTCGTAGTTGATGAGAAGATGGGAAAGTGAGCGGGCGGCACCAATTACTATAGCATATATTTGTTGATGAAACCCGCATTCAGCTCCCATGTATTAGAGTCTCCCACCACCGGAAGCATGAAAGTTGGTACTGAAGTGGATTGTGAGGGTAACAAATAGTGAAATGATCACAAGCTAGGGATTCCACGACATTAGCCGACGACGGCTACAAGAAGCTATAATTAGGTGCATGCCTGGTTCTAGGAATTCGGCTACTTTCGAGTGGCAAAATGGCTCTTCTCTCAGCTGCGCCAACAGTCTAGCTGGCTTTACTTGGCAAGGATCAGTATTTTTCAAAGTGAGTAGACGTATATCTTCAGAGAGATATTCTAAGTGATGACCATCAACCTTTGCAACCGTAGTGCCTCATTGAGCATTGGAGAGTTCGATGAAAGAAATGAATGAAGATCCAAGGGTCTGCTGATAATCGATGTCAAACGGAACCATTGTTGGTTTTTTGTTGAACGATGCACTAAATAACAGTAGGGTCAACAACCAGCTATTGTCCAACATTTTATATCACTCAGTGAATGTCGCAAATTGTGTTACAGGCGATTAGGTCAGTGCAGTGTCATGATCATGGAGTGGAAAATTGGTTAGATTCTTGTTTAAAAACATACCTAGTTCCGCCGTAGTGCATAATGCTGCCGTAGTCGTAACGTATGTTGTAATTATCGTTTGTTTTCGTTGTTTCTTTATGAATTGACTTAGCCAGTCTACCTGAAAGTATGACCTCTGCGTCTCTATTTCGTATAGTTTCTTTTACTTCGCTCAACTAGAGGACCGACAAATGATACATATTTTTGTAATGCACGCAAGTCTCCCTGCACTTTTAAAGACTAATTTGTTTAATTGGCAGTTTGCCTGCGTTTGTAGTCTGATAGCTGAACCGTCAAACATCTTTTTGCTACGATGAACCATGTTCTCAAAGATGTTTACGAATTTCCGAAAAAGTGACGCTTACAGTGTTGTCGAAATCTGCTTAAGATCCACATTGCACTACAATACGTTATTTTATAAGATCCTCAACTGCTTCCGTTCAGGAAGAAGATTTTGTCTATGGTGCTCAAGAAGATATAGCTCGAGCCTTTCGAAAATTCTGTCAAGGCTTTTGCGACACTGTGGGAGCGAGTAATGACAGGTAAGTCCGTAAATTCGTAGCGTACTTCGTGACAATGTTGTGTGCGGATTTGATGCATTTTGAATGTTTGTAGAGCGTGAAGGGACCAGTATATGTTTTTGCACTGGCTTCTAAAATAACATAGCACCTTGTGCGCCTTGCAGGTGGAATAAGGATAATGTTGATCACTCCATATTAATGGACTAGCGAGGAGAGGTGTGTCGTCCGTAATACGGAAATTGGAGCGACTGTTGAACTTTCAGTTGGCAATTCTTGAACGGCACTGTCAATCGTTACCTTGATATTGTGCTTGTTTACAGTGATGAAGTCGTCACGATCGGTGTCGGACATTGTATGGAAAAATCCAAGAGCATGACCAATCTCAGTGCGCAGCGATAGATACTGTTTGCAGCCACTTCCCTAGTGACAGTTTTGCTCACCCACCGAGTTTTCCAACGTATGACCAACATCGTCCTCCGGGAATACCATGATTCGATCTTTGGCTGAACAGTAACTTTTTATGGGGCTTGTGACTCGTCAAAAGGCCGCGTATCCTGAATCCACAACATTGAGAAATCACCTCTCGATTAATTTTAAAGTGTTTTCTCACCGAATGGGTTCCGCGCGTGAAATTGATGCAATGTATCCTGTTCCATAGTTCGCTCGCTTCTCGAATGAACTTCTCATGCTCTCTAGCCTTCAATGGTTGTATCATATTTATTTTGCGCTCTATCCACGAAGTACTACATTTTTTCACATACTAGCTAGCTTATGGAAGTAGTAATTCATTCCTTCTGACCATAACATATTTGGATATCTTATGGTCGCTTGAATGCTTGGCGTTTTGATTTTCGATTTCCACCAGCAACCTCATCTTCTATATCTGCACGATCTCCTCGGCTTGCTCCCTTCAACGGCTTTGGAAGGGAAATCAACGAATACGAATACGTATTGATTGAGTGACATACTCTGTTAGCACCATGTCGCTCTGGTAGAGATCTTTGGCCAACCTGGCTGTATTCGTTAAGTCAGTGATTGAGTCCCTTTCTCTGCGACTTTATCTTCCTGATGGGCTCGAAGTCTCTGTAAAATTCGATACGTACACAGTGGCGTAACAAAGCATAGTAGATGGTTGTCGTCTGCTAAATACATCACAACCAAGTGGGAGGTATAGAGAAACATTCTGAGTCTCATGAATTTCGTCGTAGAAGAGAAATGAACTATCAGCGTTACCTTCAACCTTCTTGGGAGCGATTTCATCATTTGAGGTGTCAACTCCAATGTCTTCAACACTTTGTCCTTCTACTTCTAATCTTGTCGCGAAATTTTGAATAGAGCCGTATTTTCGAAGAGCTGCAATTGTATCGAGAACAAAGTCACACTTTCTCAAAATCGAAACGAAAAGAGAATATTCCGAGATGGAATAGGGTAAGGAGCATTAACAGTAGAAGAGAAATGGGAACCTTCTTTGATCCACAATAGTGGCATTCTTCAGTTTGTCCAAAACTACCATCGCCAGAGAACATCCCTTTTACTTTGTCTACATGCCTGCCATCGACAGCCATCAAGAATAAGGTGAGCAATATCAGCCTCATTTCTGAATTTTGAATCTATTCTTCAGTGTTAGCTACAACTCGTTGCAATACTGCCATTGCGAAAGCTTGGAGAATCGACTGCATTTAGATGAAGAGAAACATTTGCGCTACTTGGTCGATCTACAACCTCTTTCTTTTTTATGACTGTTTTTGCCGACCTACACCTCAATCAATGTGGTGCAACTAAAATAAAATGCGCTCCATAGTCTTAACATAAAGCAGTTTCTATACAAACATGAAAGGCAACCGTTATGGCATGGAACTATGCCATACCTAATGTATGGAGCAATTTCTAAACATCTGTTGAACGCTGAACACCTACAGAGAAGCTCATAGAAGAAAAAGGATTCAAATGTATATGACTAATTTGGTGACGGACAATATGCTCTGCGGCGCCCCGGATCTTTATATCCGTCCCAACATGTCTGTGCTTCAGAATAGGACGGCTGAAGAAACGCGGAGGTACTTTCATCTGGCGGAAAAAGTAAGAATCCCTGTACAACATCTCTTGCATGTGTATCGTGTTTGAAAACAATAATTTATGAAAAAAACACGGCGTGGGGGGTGTTGTGCATAGCAAGAAGAGATACGCGAGGATGTAAAGGTAGAGAAACTAAAAGCAATGGCTGGCTGTAAATGTTGCTCACGAGGATAAGCAAGTTAGTGATCTGTTACTGTCGTGAATCGCAACTCAACATGTACCAGCAGGCAGTTGCTTGTAAATTTCTCGTCGTCTTGGGGGATTTATTGTGCCAACTGCTTTCAAGCGCGCACTGTTGAAGGCTTGCTGCAACTAAAAACGCTCATACTTGCAGGACTATGTGGGACAAGGTCTACACCTACTTTTTAAGAAGTAGTTGCAGCATAAATGGCAGGTGACCTAGTTTTAGGTCGCACCTCCTATTTCTGCGTAGGATGAAGTCCACCGAAGTTCCTCCTTGTCACTAGGAGGGGTTTTCTTTCAAGTCACGCCTCGAAATGATGAGCTTTGCGCTCAGACACTGAGGATAGTAGATGAGCAGCAAACAGCGGAGAAAAAACTAGAAGCAAATCATTTGAAGTGGCTTATAGAAATCCATGCCAGACCGAGCTTGTGCGCGTATCAGATGAAGAAGGGGCGTTCTTGGATTAGTTCTCACTAGTCGTTATTGGCCGTTTCTTTTAACACTCACCAATCAAGCAGCAATGGAGAGAGCTAGTAAACAAAAAGCCGCACCATAGACAGTATACAGAAGTAAAGTAGAAAGTTGCGCTAGGCAGTGGGCTGATGTCTTGAGTTGAGAGCGGGTATGCTTTCCTCACGCAATTCAAGCTGCAAATTTGTTTGTCTCTCAAGCTTGCGGACAACCACCATGTATAAGGCATGCGTCTGAACATCAATCGAACACTAAGAGTGCCTAAAGTGCTCTGCACTCTTAACCGCTATAATGCTGCACTCCATGTGCGAGGTAACAGTTATGCAAATGTATTAGGTCGTTGCAAAAGAAATGCAGGATTTTGTTTTTTTGTATTTAATACTTATTTTATTCCAGTAAAATGTAAGTGTTATATATCATTCGAAAGCTTATCTAATGCTCTTTGTAAACGATACTTTAAGATTGGTTGTAATTCTTTTTAGAGGCCACGAAATCGTTGAAGGCGTTTTTGACATCGTCTTGGTTTTTGAAGCATTTCTCTTTAAGATAGTTGTCCAGATGCTTGAAAAAGTGGTAATCGGTGGGCGACAGGTTTGGTGAGTATGGTGGACGAGGCAGAGTATCATAGCCCAATTCGTTCAATTTTTGGAGGGTCGAGCATTGTGTTCGAGCACACGTGTGGTCTGGCATTGTCGTGGAGAAGAATAGGTATTGACCAAACTTGGGCACATGCTTTGAAGCTTTCGAATAGTATATAACTATATTAAAGTAACATATTATTGGAATAAAATAAGTATGAAATAGCAAGCAAAATCCTGCATTTCTTTTGCAACGACCTAATACTACTTCCCTTACCCTAAAGAGCGCTAGAATAAGGGTAACGTGAGCTAGATACCTTTTTTCTCCACTCTCCGACAAAGCAC
Organism: Cooperia oncophora; assembly: GCA_036418165.1. Classification (NCBI taxonomy): domain Eukaryota; kingdom Metazoa; phylum Nematoda; class Chromadorea; order Rhabditida; family Trichostrongylidae; genus Cooperia; species Cooperia oncophora. The sequence goes on along the minus strand of MU952338.1, from coordinate 11,708 downwards.
GCCGACACGCAATATGTCCCATCACTAAATACACACCTAACCGGGAGCGAATGTACCATTTGTCTTCACTCCTTCGTGTTTGGTTGTCCTCTGTAGGTAGCCGCGATAGGCAGCTTGCCGGTCACGTTTTCCGCTGCGGGTTCTCAGCATTGATGCACATGCTGCGCATTGTGCATTTCAAGTAGAGGCTAAGGGCCATCCAGCTATCCCACACTTTCAGCATTACTCCTGTGCACTATCAAGCGACGAGAATGAACCTCTTCTACAGCTGCGGACCTGTAGATCGCTCACACTAGAGCAATCTACTCTGCTGGTAACCGTGCAGAGCATGTTTGAGGATGATGTTGGAAGACTAAAACCGAAGTAACCATTGTTTTCATGAGAAAGTTTTTAAGGTTAGGCTATGAATGAGACCGCTGCGAGAACATCGGTGAAATGTTCTTGGCTAAAAGCTGAAATATAAGAGAGCTCGGTTCAGCTATCATTGCATTCACAGAGACATTTTTATTCCATTGTTTGTTGTACCCCAGAACAGATCAAGATGCCTGAAATTGAAATAGCACATGGCTGTAGAATGCCGAGCTAGTTTATGCTTGAAAATCTGTTTTTCCACTGTTTGAACAGCTGCAATAAGAGTGCGCATCAAATATTTTTTATAGTCTGCTTAGAATTTTCGAGCACTCTGGTGTAGGGCTTGTTTGCCAAAGGTTCACATCTCTCTTCACTTTAGAAAAACAGCTTTATATCTGTTGGTATGAGGGAAGTTGTATCTCTAAGAACTATTGATGATCAACGTCACTGTGGGGAACAGCTGTAGAAGTTTGGTTTGACACCTCTCCCAGTCTTGTTATCCACGCTAAGTGATACGCAGTGGGTCGTTTCTAGAGTTTTACTCAAGCATAAGGTGAAAGTACAGATAGGTCTAAAAAAGTTAATGGGGTGTTGAGAGATTTTTTATCATATCGCGACATTGACACTAAAGATAAGTTATTTCATATTGTCCCGTTGCAGCCTATGGCCTTCCGCCAGCGCGCAGGTGAATCATAGATGTCTTTCCTCCAGAACGCGGCTGGCCCTACCTCGAAGAATATCTCTGGTTCCTCCTCAATGTCGTGACATTTTGAGTTACTTATTATTTATTTTAGTTATTTTTCATTTTGAGTTACTCAACCCCTTGGTGGTGACGTCCGTTCCTCCAAGTGGTGCCACCGGGACCTGCTCGCTTTTGCGGGCTGAGCAGAACGCGGACGAACTCGAAAGCAGGCGACAGGCCTTCGTGAAGGGCCGGCTTACGAACACCCCATGTCACATCATTATGTTTAACTATGCCTTACGAATATCGAGATAATGCTACGGCGTCCGCGGGAGCCGACGCGCACTCGCAAGGCCCGACGAGTGTGAAAAATATGCGAGGGTCCTCGTTGCAAGGACGGCATCGGGGGGCAACCAGGCTAGTCCGAAAGACCTGCAATGTGTTAAAGACCCGCATTGCGACGCTGAACGTTGGCACGTTGACTGGACGCTCGTATGAGTTAGCAGAAGCCCTAGAGCGTAGAAAGATCGACCTCTGTGCCGTGCAAGAGACGAGATGGGCTGGTTGCAAGTCGAAAGATTTAGGCCACGGCTTCAAAGCCGTTCTTTGTGGCGGGCCGAAAACTACAAGTGGTGTAGCCGTGCATGTCTCAGCGATTCCACGATTCGATTGTGAGCGTAGTTCGTTTCGACGACCGCTTAATGAAGATTGTTGTCGCTATCGAACAACGACTGTACCGCTTCTTCTCTGCATATGCCCCACAAACTGGATGCTCTGAGCAGTCCAAAGACGAGTTCTGGGCTCTGCTGGACGAGAAGTCGGCTGAAGTGCCACCACAACACGGTATCATTGTAGCCGGCGATTTGAACGGACACGTGGGCGCTGCAAAAGACGGCTATGTTTGTCATGGCGGATTCGGCTACGGTTCACGGAACGCCGATGGTGAGCGAACCCTCAAGTTTGCAGAGTCGCATAATCTCGTCATTCTGAACATGAAGTTTCGTAAGCGTGACTCCCATCTCATCACGTTCTACAGCGGGAGTATCAAGGCACAAATAGACTTTGTGCTCATCAGACATGGCGATCAAGGACTCGTGACGGACGCTAAGGTAGTACCGTATGAAACGGTTGCCACGCAGCACCGACCACTGATCTGCACGCTCAAACTTGTAGCTCCCAGACCGAGGCAGGCAGAACGATGCGGTCCTGCGAGAACAAAATGGTGGCGACTAAAAGAGCGGGAGGCAGCTGTGATTTCTCGTATTCGACTACCTGAAGTCACAACTGTTCAGGAGACCTGAAACGAAGCTATTCATTCTATAACACAGGCCGCCCGCACCGAACTCGGCACGACGAAGCCTGGACGGCAGAGAATTGACAAAGAGGCATGGCTCTGGACGGACGACATCAAAGCGAAGGTTCGCGAAAAGAAAAGTCTCTATCACGCGTTTCTCGAACACAAGTCGGCTGACAACTGGCGGCAGTATCGGGAAGCGAGGAAGGCGGCAAAGACGGCCGTAGCTGCGGTGAAGGCCGCACACTTCGATGATATCAGCAAGAAGCTGGAGACACGCGACGGTGAGCGGTACCTCTACGGACTTGCCAAATCTCGTCATCGCCAAACCGAAGACATTGAGAAGTTTTTTGGCATAAGTGATGAGAATGGACACCTTCTGATGGACCGAAAAAGGGTATTGCAACGATGGCGTGAATACTTCGAGGGCATCTCAATCGCCCATCCCGCTATACCCTGTACCGCACCAACATATGGCCCCGTTCAGAAGATCACCGTACAGGAAACCGAAGCTGCTCTGAGGAAGATGAAGGCCGGCAAAGCAACAGGCCTCGACGACATCGCAGCCGATTTGTGGAAGTCACAACGCTGGTTTTCTGCGGGTTGGTTGACGAAACTGTTCAACCAGATCGTCGAAGAGAAGAAGGTGCCTAAGGACTGGCAGCAGAGCGTGACGATCCCGATTTGGAAGAAGAAGGGCAACCCGGCAGAATGCTCGAACTACCGTCCAATTCGCCTTCTCTCGCACACTATGAAAATCTTCGAGCGAATTGTTGACGCCCGTGTTCGGGATATCGTCCAGCTTTCCACCAACCAGTGTGGCTTCGGGGGTTGTAGCACCGTCGAAGCCATACATGCCGCTCGCCTATTGCTGGAGAAACACCGTGAGAAGCGAAAGCCCGTGCATGTAGCTTTCTTAGACCTGGAGAAGGCATTCGATCGTGTGCCACGTGATGTTATATGGTACGCTTTGAGACGGCACGGCGTGCCCGAAGAGCTAATTGAGTGGGTGCGCATCCTCTACTCATGCCCAGGGAGCCAAGTTCACTCACCAGCGGGTGTCTCAATGGAGTTCCCCATCACCGTCAGGGTGCATCAAGGCTCTGCGCTCTCCCCACTTCTTTTCGTTGCCATCTCACGAGATCTTCAGAAGGAAGTGCCATGTTTACCCTGCTTTATGCTGATGACGTAATGCTTGCTTTGTGAAGTAAGAGCGCACTGGCAAACAGGTGCAAGCTTGGGCCGAGCGCTTTCGAAGTTTGGACTCAGGTTGAACGTCAAAAAAACCGAGTACCTGACAACCGACCCCAAATGAGCCGGGCTCCAGTAAGATCGATGACACGGTGCTCAAGCGCACGGAGACATTCAAGTATCTCGGATCAGCACTTGCGTCCGACGGCAGTCTGAACTCGGAAGTGAGCGCACGAGTGAGTGCGGCATGGTCTGAGTGGCAGTCCATGTCTGGGATCTTTTGTGACAAGAAAATGTGCAGAGCGGTTCAAGTCAAAGATCTACCGTCTGTCGTGCCGACCTGTCGCGTTATATGGGCGCGAGTGCTGGCCCGCGACCAAAGAAGTTGAGGCTCGTCGGCGGTGTGATGGAGATGAAGATGTTGCGCTGGACGCGGGCGTCACGCGATCGACGCGCATTTGTAACGATGTCGTGCGCAAGAAGTATGGTGTAGCCCCCATAGCAGAGAAATTCGCCGCGACGCGCCTTCGATGGTAGGGGCACGTACTTCGCGCGAAGGGTGACACCGTCCGTAAAACTGCTCTCCAATTGGAGGTACAAAGAAAGCGGCCGAAAGGGGCGTCCCAAACATGCGTGGCTTGACACCTGCACACCGACTTGAAGATAGCCGGCATCCATCCCCGATCAGGCATTCAATCGCGGAAAAGTGGCGTAGTTATATCAAAAGCGGACCTCGCCATCGAGCGGGACAAATGCTGAGGAAGAAGAGAAGAAGAAGAAGAAGAAGTATACTCAACCCCTTGTCGTCTAATGGAACCGCCTAATCCACCATCTGAGATGGGGGAGTAATCGCGGGGTTCTTCTTTAAAGCCAAAGCGATATGCGTTGTACCTTTGAGAGAGCTCCATTAGGGTAGTTCTTCTGGCAGAAAATCTGCATTTATTTCCAATGTGCGTTGTAACGTAAACCTAGAGGCCTTCAGGAGGGAAATAGAATCCGCTCCCGCCCTCCAAGGACGGCATAATCCGTCAAGCGATTCGCTTTTGCTTACCGATTTCTTGATCCTTCATGCAGTTCTTTTCAATCTATTTAGCTGGCTTTCCACGAACAATTGTTGATTTTTTAGCACATGATGCCCGAATAAATAAATTCTTAGTTAGATATGGCGGTATACAATGAAAGAGGCAAATGTAGGTAATTTGGCCAGAAACTGATTTCTAGCGTCATTCATGCATCCGGAAACGGCGGATTGTGTCGTTGTAGAGGTTCCTTCGAATGATTCTTGTCCTTTCCACTAGGTAGGAACTCTTGTTCTTCTTGTGGCATGGTCTGTAAATAATATTTTTCAAAAGTGTAGTTATCCTCTAAGGAAAAACAGATGCAGACACAGCTTATAGTTAGAGAATTTCAACTTCATTAAGGCTATATAACCAATGCAGACACAGCTTATAGTTAGAGATCCAACTTCATTAAGGCTATCTGATCGGGTTAGTGTCGTAGACAGAATACTAAGCCATTTTTCGGTGACACCCCCTGTCACTATTCCATCTTCTTTTCCGGGGAGTGTTGTTGTAGGCCAGTTGTTTCTGTTCAGATGAAAGCGAATATGGAAAATTCAGCATTCCTGAAAGTTAGTGATCAGGAGACCATTCAGGTTACTACTACAGAGGAACTATTTTGTTGGCAGCGCCAGTAACAGCAGCGGCAGGTCAAATTGGTAGTCTCCGCTTATGAAAAATATTAGGTTGCCTCATAGTTTCCTGAAAATTTGACTGTTTTTTCTGTCTTTTTTTCTTTTCTCTCAGTCACCCACCCAAAGTTGTACTGCCCCACCAAAACGGATCTACGATATCTCAGAAAGATGCCTGCTTGTAGAAATCCAGAGACTTGCGGAAGACTGCTTGCAAAAATCATAGGATTGGACGTTGCTTTCAAATATCGTGCTAGCAAACAAGCATCGCTTGTGTGAAATACATAAAGGGGGTCGTACTTCTGCACTGGCGAGGGGGGGTCGTATTCCGTTATGGTCGGAGAACGAGGTCGCGGAGAAAGTTGCCGTGTTAGGTTGGGTAAAAAAATTTTCCGGTTGTTGACTTTCGTGATTTTTCCTGTTTTTGTACACTATATCCCCCACCACCCCCCCCCGTTTGACGGAAGATTCCTGAGGAGAAGAAGTAAGAAATTTCCCAGGAAATTCGGGAAAAAGTGGCAGAAACTTGGGGAAAATCTAAGTAATCGCCCGTTTCACTTTGGATATGTACCTCCCCGACTGGAAAATGTGGGAATTTGGTAGGTAGATGTCGAGGAAGAGGGGGGGGTCGTACCTACACCACCACTTCACACATCACGATACTACCCTGCTTGCTAGTCAGCGGGAGATTTCTTTACAACTTACTAATTTACTAATTTCTAATTAAATCTAATAATTAATTAACTAATTTCTTTACAACGCGGGATATAGGGATTGATATGTGGCAATTCGCTCTCGCTCCATGATACAGGATGGAAGCAGAAGGTCCACTCATCGAGATTGTGGATTTCCCGTTTCGGTCAAGATGTTACCAAGAACAAGCAGCCTACCGCAAAATCACCTCGTTCTCTCGTCTGAAGAATGCAGGCTACTGTAGTCTGAGGAAACATTGCAGACCGGCTCCTTTTGACGTACTGGGCCCTTCCTTCCAACAGCTCTGTTACTTCTGACTATTCTACGCGTATCAATGTAAAAGAATACCTCTGTCAATCTTCTGTTCCTGCATTGCTGCGGGAGTGTAGTGTGAGTCATGTCCACCGATCCCTGAAAATCAAATAATAGGCTTCATACTCCGTATAGTTTTGAATGTTGTCCCGAAAGTTCAAGACATTGATCTGCAAACAATATACAGACGCTGTTCGGCGCAGTGGAGGGGTGGGCAGCGTTTTTGCAAGTTTTTTTTTCTGGCTAGTTCCCTTCAAATAGGAGGCCTCACTTTGGTGAAACCCCTCATATGTATCTGCTATGAGGCCACTGCAATGCAGTAGATCATGGAACAAATGACAAGACGAAAAAAGACGTCAGCCGTAGGAGCGGCTAAGATCGTCTGAGTCCCATTCTCATATCCAATAATGAAACAAGTGGAGCTATCTAAGAGAATTCGTGAGCATTTAGTCTCACGTCAAAAAAAAAACTAGAAAAAAAAAGAAAAGGTAGACAAAACTGATCATTTTCGTCAAACTTTGCTATTTGAACCTCCACCAAGTCACAACCTATTTGGGGCCACATGCGGCATTTGCTCTCCGTTAGGTCCCGATGCTTGAATGCCCGATACTTTGAATGGCCGATCGCTTCCGCTTAAGTGGCTTCTACGTGGGATACAAACCTCATCCGGGGAGGCCATCTACCTTAGTTTCGGTTCTAGTACGTTCCTTGATCAAAACTAGTTGGTACGAATCAACTCGCTATCTGGTCCTTACATTTGACTGTTCCAGGTGTACAGATGACAGATGTTCTTACTCTCTCGAAAAGGTATTGAAGTTCGGTCGTTTCCTCATGAGTTGACCGATACTCAAGAGGGAAACATGTGGGCACTGCCTACAATTTCCCTCCGCTCTCGCCATATGGACGGACTGATTGAACAACATTTTGCTTGGATGTGCAGGAGGTGGCTTTAGGTGAGCCATTCCCTGAATCGCTGTCTCTAGATCTTCCAGAAAGGGCGGGACCGGTCATGTAGCCCTATCAATACCGTAGAGCGGTGATACCGTGTAGGCGCAAGAAATTTTTTCTCCTTAACGCTGTTGTAATCAGCGAGTCCTATTTGTAGTCAACTGCAAAGGGGGACGGATATCCCCCTATTAAGTCGCACAAAGCAGAAATGTTAAAGGTAGTTGGCACGATGGTTTCCTACTTAGCCTAAAATGCTAGTGGGGCGCTGTTTAGTGGGGAAATGGCGAAAGAACGGAGTGAAGCGGTCAAAATCCTGCGAAGAAAAAGCCTCCGTTCTCAGTGATCTGAAAACCGATTTCGGACCAGTTTCCCGTATGCTCTTGCCAGTCACCGCTACCGAAGATACGGCTGCATATGTGTATCCATATATGTATGCAGCATCACGGCCGCTTCATAGCAATCCCTTCAAATCATAATTTGCCCAGTAAATGAATGAATACGAGCGTCATGAACGGTCGTCTATTTGTGGGCGGGCGGGCGTGGCGGGCGTTTGGAACGTAAGGTTCTGGCTTGCTAGGACCCTTATAAAGGCACCTTCCCCTGGATACCGCTATGCAGCGCCTGCCCAAGGTCTCGGAATTCTATCCTACCAGGAGTATTGATCATAGTCGTCTTGGGGATTTATCGTGCCAACTGTCTACTCCAGCGCAGTTTAGGGTCACAAGTTTCGAAATGGCTCTGCTCGAGATCCTAAAGCTTAGCTGGGGAATTCCACCCCGCAGCTCTGACTTAGCTCTTTCTGGTCGCCATCTGAGCTATTCCTCAGCGGTCATCTTCCGAGAAAAAACGATTTTCAAAAACATGTCAAAAATGACACGGCTGCCTTTCTTGACAAGGATTCAAAAAGCTTCTGGTAGTAATGCAACCATTCTTTGCTCAGTGGTTGGCAACAGGTTGCTGATGAAGGTTATATGTGTACTGTTGATCGAAGTTGCTTCTCACTGGAATAAACTTGACCCGAAAAAGTATCCGAAAATATCACGAATTTTTGGGCCAACCTAATATAACCAGACATGCGAGCAAATCGTATTCCGCAAAATCGTCCAAGTATTATTGATAAGGACCACTTTTGAACATTATCCAGCGTGAAAGGTACTGGCTCTAGAGGGGCCAATTAGAGGACTTATGTAAATCTAGAAATACCTTTATGGAGCTGAGGACTTTCGTGTAGGCCTGAAACAAAGAAGGAGCTCTGGATGGGTGACCAAATGCAAAGCACGGTAGTTCTAGTCGGATGCGAACAAGCGATCCTTTGAAAGCTCGCGTTTAGGTTGATATCACCTTGTTGCGTGTAGGACCACTGTCAGGCTTACAATGAGACTTGCCTTTTATTTGTGTCCACTGTAATACATTGGTGTCCATTGTCGCTCAAAAAAACGGATGTAGGGCACGCCCAAGACCAGGGCACGTCAGTGACGAGTCCGTGCAATTATCTTTTCCACGGGATTGGTACGACTTCCTGGTTCTTTCCTCATCGAGCTGCCGAGCGAGGGGAGGGGGGGGAAACCACGGAAAGTCAGCCACCACCCTCACACAAGGTACAGTACGACCCCCTCCTGAGAACGAGCAAATACGACCCCCCTGACACAAGGTAAATTAACTAGGAAAATCAACTATCAGAAAAGCTTTTCTCAGCTCAAGTACGCCCCTCTCTCAGGGAATCCCCAACAACGATGCGCCCTGGGCTCGCCTGCATAGACCTCGCAAAATTACCCCTTTCCTCTTGTCGACCCGCACCTTTCACTCGAATGTAGCGCTTTCCATGCAATCGCGCTTTGATCCGTGGCATGACAATACGTGAAGAAGCAGCGTGCAATATTTACACCTCCCCATATCCATGGATGTTTTGTGAAACTGCCAAAAAACATTTATGCGATTGCAGCAGTACCTTGGTCAAAATTGACGTAGGCTGGTTGTGCTGGAGAATTGACGAAACTTCCCAACCTGGAATGGTGTGATGTGCGGTTGCAGGCCGTAGCCATCTGTTTATGGAAACCGCGACTGAAAAATTTAGATTCACGCTACTTTCTGTTTGAGCTTCAATTGAAGATCTTAAACTGACATGGCATCATCATTTCATCCCTAATGGAGCTTCTCCCCAGTTGTCCCATTTGGTCCACGTCTTCATCCAGCTCATACTCCTCGACAATCTCTTCTTCCTCCTCAGCTTGTATTGGTTCCCGTACCGAAACCAAACGATATCTACAATCATCTCGAGATATAAGAAGCAGCTTCAGCTCCTTCTTTCTCTTAGCTCCTTCTTCTAAAAAGCTTATTCCGTGGTGTTTGACCGTTTCACTTCACCTTTTCGCCATTTACTCCTTATATGGAACCTGCTAACATTTTAAATCGCGTATCAAATTATCGTGGCTTATGTTTTTGAGACCTTTAAAGAGAGAGGGAGTGCGGGCATCTACGAACAACCCTGTATGAGGTTCTACTTTAAAGTGTAGGGTAGCACAAAGCACAAGACTGCTCAAGTGATCCCGCCCACAATGATAGATATCTTATCTAAGCTATCTTATAGAAATATATGAATAGATATCTTTTTCTCAATCCCGCTACCTTGGAACTTTTTGCGCTCATCGCGAAGTCTGCCTTTAAAGGCAGTTGGCACAATGAATCCCTCAAGGCGAATAGGATCAATACTCCTGGTAGGATAGAATTCCGCAACTCTGGGCAGACGCTGCATGGCTGTTTCCCCGAGGAAGGTGCCCTTATAAGGGCCCTATCAAGCCACAACTTTACATCCCAAACGCCCGCCACGCCCGCCCGCCCACAAATGGAAGACCGTTTATGGTGCTCGTATTCATTCATTTGCTAAGCAAATTATGAAGAGAAGGGATTGGTATGAAGCGGATGCTGCATACATATATGGGTATACATAAGCAGCCATATCTTCGTTAGCGTTGATTGGTAAGATGCCTACTGGAAACTCGTCCGAAATCTATTTACAAGTCACTGAGAACGGGGCTTTTTCTTCGCAAGATTTCGACCGTTTCACTCCGTTCTTTCGCCATTTCCCCACTATACAACGCCCTACTAGCATTTTGGGCTAAGTAGGACCATCGTGCCAACTGCCTTTAAGCGATGTCGGATCGGAAGCGCAATCGTTATCGCTAGTCCACCACTTTGGTGCTCCTGCAAGAATAGCTAACAATATTTTCAGCTGAAAACTACCTGGGCATGAGGTAAATTACGCTCGTCGGAGCTGCATTCCATGTTGTTACAGGTAGAGGACTTTGATAAACAACAGGATACGGTGGACATGAGCTACAGCCTGCAATCTGTTCTTGAATTCTCGGGAACCTCTCCTCAGAAGAAAAATTGTGAAAAGTCCGTTCTCACTTCCATTCTCAATATTAAAGGATGCATTATTACCGATACGAGAGGAAAGGACAAAGCTCTCGGCGTTGATTAATCCCGTTTCAGATGCGGCGCATGCTCATCTTCCATTCAGGATCGTAACCATGCTGATGATGAAAGGTTAAGAATTATGGGGGATTCGATCAAGGATCCCGCCCACGAGATGTGATAGGTCTCGCAACTTGCATGTCCAACATCATCTCAACTTGCAATATATACAACAAAACCGAGCTTATTTTTACTCCCCGATCACAAGACTTTCAGTCTTCCCAGCTACTAGAAATGTCCTGATAGTATACTAAATCCTACACAATTTTGTGCGGGTTTCCCTGTTTTCCATTCGCAAACAAATTGTTCGACTACTTGAGAGCTGAAATTTCTTTCTACAAAAAGGTGGGCAGGTTTGCAGGCGCATTGTAGTCACCGTGGTACCATTTTGATGTCGTGAACATTTTTCAAATGCAGCTCCCCGCAGCGTGGCAAGTCTCCTGATCGAGTCATCTCGCCACAACAGGTTTGGCGAGCACTGGAGTGATGCCGAGGCCTGCTTTTAATATGGATGAGGAATCTATAGAGGATTTATTAGTTGTTTTATGCGCTACTCATTGGGACGTTGCCACAGGACCTTTTCAAAGTCTTCTTTCGTGGAAGTTTACACCTTATCTGTTACGCATTTAGAAATGGGTTGGGACCATAGCACCCGCTGAAATGCAGTGATTTAGAAATTCAGTTGAGAAAACAATACTGAAGGATCATGGTAACTTAATCGAACCTGCTCACCGCACTCACTGTGAGATACGCCGCTCTCCGGATGAAGGTAACCTCACCTATCGGGACACTTGTACGAGTCCCCCTACCCCCTCCCTGTCCGTTGTTTGGTTGAGGGAGCTCCTAGACTCCCTTCCGCGACAATGGGCGGTCAGGTGAGGAGGGGAGGGGGGGGGGGGGAGTGGTAGGGTGAGTCCTGCAAATCTCGAGAGGTCAGGTCACTACTATTTGAAGCGCAATTCTCCCGAGAGGTCGCCATTATTCGAAAGCGGTATAACTCACTGCGGGAAAGTACACTGCAAGGGCCCTGATAAGGGTGAACAGAAGATTGTCTCGCGAGAACAATTACGACT
>MU952335.1:0-12096 GCA_036418165.1 Cooperia oncophora | reverse complement strand
GGCTGACCTCACATTTTCGCACTATGGGACGGTAAAAGCCTTTTCTGGAGTTGCTTGCGGAATCTACAGCTAATTGAGATTCCTGAAATTGAGATTTTCTTCAGAACCCCATCACAGCTATATCCATGGTTCCACGTCGAAACAATGGAAAACGCCGTTCGGCCAACTCTCACAACTCGTCATGGCTGACATGAACCCTCAGTGGATTTGTTTGGCACGAGTGCACGTCCAATAAGTATAAAATTATGTAAGCAATGAAATTTAAACCTCTCTCTCACCAGAGGTCTGTTAGATGACGGGTAACTCTTTACAATAGTTGACTGCACTTTCAATGGCACACGCAGGCAATGTTAATGGGATGATAGTCTTTTACAAAAATGCTTCAGTAGTGTCATAAAATTTAGGGGAAGACATGAGGAGAGTGCTTTTCCGCTGAGCTTCGAGATCAGAAGGCGCATGCTTTGCATTACTTGGTGGCTCTCACCTTGCCATCATTAACTTTTCACGTCGCGAATATATTCACTATCCCAAACTGACTCAGGGCTTATAGGTGAATGGTTTAGTGAGGATCAGGGAATTCATTTCACTAGGGAATTTGAGCTGCGTACATATCTTGCGACGTTGCCGACGTCAACGTAGCGACGCTCCCTACGTAAGACGTTTTCGGCCACTAGTTGGCGAAGATGAAATACGTATTGGTCAGACGTAACCGACGTATTTAAGGTTTTCGGCGATTACGCCTCGAAGATTAGATACGGATATCACAGCTAGAAGGGTGACAAACGACGGCTAGATACAATAGATGTAAAAAAAGAGCTCTGGGGAAAAATCATATATGAACTGATAATGATTGCCCTAGTTGCTGAAAACGTCGGTTGCGTCGGATTGTTGAGTATCTGATCTCCCGAGCGCCGTTAGGTATCCTCTCCTATGAGGGTTGTTGCGAGAAACGTCGGTAACGTCAGAAACGTCAGCCAAATCCGATGTCCATTATGTCGGGTCGATACGTACCTCATCTACGCAACATGTCGTTTGGTCGACTTCGGCAACGTCGTCGCAAGGTAAGAACGCAGCCCAACAAAACTTATGACGGTCATCCTATACTTCCAATCGGTGGGGCTATGACAGCACCTAGGCATGGAGTGAGAGAGCAAAACCATGTCGAGTGAGAAAATTCCTTCCATCCATCATGGTTGGAATTCCTCCCTCATTTGTAGCTCCTGGTGCCATTGTAAAGACAAAAATCGAACATTTTTGCCCACTATGTCGTCTATCCAGCACTCCTGTTGTTCACTCTTTGCTGAATACTGGGACTGACAGGGGAATGGTTTGAACCTTCCATGGAACCTTGAATTGAGACCTAGGTACATCGATAGTCTCGTATGCTAATTGCGAATTGACAATTAAAAGTGCTACGGAGACCTCCCAGACGAGTTCTGGGCGGTCAAAGTTTGCGAAAACTCGGTTTTGGCTCGTAAGCGCTGCTGATCGATTGCTAGGCAGTGCCACCGTGGCCTAGTGGTAACGGTCTCGCTTCAAAGCCAAATGCTTGTGGGTTTGCATCCCGTTGGCGCGGAAATTTTGCTTCGTCTCCTATGAAAGTTTTCACTCTAATTTTCGAAATCTTCCGTGTTTACGGCCCAGCAGAGCAAGTAGATCAAGTAGATCAAGTATATGCAGTCGATCGAGTATTGATTGATCACTATCTGTCCTCTCTGAACTCATTACCCATCCGACAATTCGAAGTTTTGGCCAGAATCACAATTTGGCCAGAAACTCGCTCCTGGTGGTATTTTGACCCCCTGAGCACGATATCACATCCCTTTAACGCGAAAACGATCGACTCCTCCGTTTAATTGATGCCCACAACAAGGTGAAAGGCTACAAGCGTTTTCTCGCCATTTGATATTCGTTTTGGAGTCAAACTACTTCCACGAGCGAATTTCTGGCTAAAACTTCGAATTGTCGGATGGGTAATGAGTTCAGAGAGAACAGATAGTGACCAAATCCATACTCGATCGAGTACGTCATATACTTGATCTACTTGATCTACTTGCTCTGCTGGGCCGTGAACTCGGAGAATTTCGAAAATTAGAGTGAAAGCTCTTATAGGAGACGAAGCAAAATATTCTCGCACCAACGGAATGCAAACCCACAAGGATTTGGCTTTCAAGCGAGACCGTTTTAACTAGGCCACGGTGGCACCATCAATCGATCAGCAGCGCTTATGAGCTGAAACCGAGTTTCGCAAACTTTGACCGCCCAGAACTCGTCTGGGAGGTCCCCGTAGCACTTTTAATCTGCATATTCGTAATCAGCATTCGAAACTCTATCGATGTACCTAGGTCTCCATTCAAAGTTTCATGGGAAGTTCAAATTCCAATTTCCCTCGTGAATGAATGAAGGAATATTATGGATCGGGCGGCTTCTGTCAAATGATCAAGTTTCTCTATAAATAAACCATTTTCAGATCCAAATTTTATCTGTCAATTGAACTTTTGTGGAATTTCTGTCACGTTCTGTACTGATAAACTGTTTCATGGAACTGTCATTTTGCATCCTGACCAGGAAAGGTCAACAGGTCAGCCTGGCCATTTGCAATGAGATGCACATCGTTGTACCCGTCTTGAGACGGTGAACTCAAAACTATCTTCAAAATTTGCGGATTCTCTGAGCGGAGTTATGGAGGTTTTTCTTTACTGTTTTTCTTCTTACGGGCGCGCTGGCGCCGAAGCGTTGGCACATGTAGCGCGACTCACAGCGCTCTTCGCGCAAAACAGGTATCATATTCGTGTTCAGGGGGTCAAATAACCCCTAGGGACGTCACCTTAGCAAAATCTGAGCTTCTGACTCAACTTCGAAAAAATGGGGTATGGATAGTCATGGCTGACTGATAGCCAACAGCGATACTATGACTAGCATACTGGTGATGACTGGTCTTCGAACTGAAATAACTCTTCAGTCATGTCTTTTCGCAAACAACAGTACCTGGCTTACTTATTTGTGCCGTCTGCATCATTTTCTTGACTAGGAAATCCCATTCCGAGACCAGTCATCGATGGTAGGTGAGCTCCAATCTGCTGCTAATTACCCATGGAATAGCCCACATTTTCCAAGTGAGGTCGAAATATCAGATTCGGCTAGAAACTTGTCCCCAGGGGTAATTTAACCCGCTGAACATGAATATGATGGTATTTCATTGCAAAAACCCTTGTGACACGTGTTACGAGGGGTACAAGCAGAACACTCTTTCAGGCCACAATGGGTCTACACAAAAAAAACTGATTGCAGGTTCCCTTATAAGGTAGTGCAGGCGAGTCAGAGATGTCAGAGATGTCAGAACCGTTTTTCTCGGGCATGTCGCCATGCGACAAATGCAAAAAAGCCGTCTGGCCCAGAACCGATCCTACGACGTCTCGCCTAAGAAACCCGCTCCCTACCCGTTGCGCTCTACTACCACGTTTCAGCATGACTCCATACATAAATGTAAAGACGCTTCCACGTTTCCTCGCGATAGCATGTGAAACGACCACGCGGGGATAAGACCCTCCATAACTCCGTTCAGAGAATCGTTCCGCATTCTAAACGTGATTGATATTCACTGTCCCAAGACGCTTAGAACGGTGTGCAGTTCATTGGAAATGGTCAGGCTGACCTGTTGACCTTTCCTGGTGGGAGCAGTATATATGGGATTTTCCTGTGGCTTACTTCATATCATCATGTAGCAGAACATTTTACTCTTTGACGCTGTTGTATAACAGGACTCGTTGGCATAATGGTAATGGAAGGAATGGGTTGCGCCTCAACTTCTGAGAGTTTGATACTGTGTCACCACAGTGCGAATTAGATTTCGGTGATCTCAGAGCCCATGTTTATCACTTTTTGTTACCCAAATGGCATCAAGTAGCTTGTTGTGATGTGCAACCCTGTGGAAGTGCAACCTTGTGCGTCCCAAACGGTTTGTCGTGGCTTCCTCCATTCGAAGATGCGGACAATTCGCCAAATATCCGTGTACTCGATTGAGGTTGATATATGAGCGGTGGCTTAGTGAGGTGAGGGAGTGAGAAGTTATCTCTACTCAGTGCAAAATTTGAAGCACAAATTCCAATAAAATGGTTTCATTGGCGATTAGAATGATTGTAACATTTCATTTCTGTGCACAGAAGATTATAGATAGATCTGCGCTTTCTCGCTGAGGATGCACCAATCACTTTGAGAGGTCAAGCTGAGCAAAGGTAAAACCATATCTTAGTCAGAGCAATCTAAAGTTTGCGATGTAATCGCGTTTCTGGGGCTCGCCCAGAACAATAGGTACATCGTGATCCGTCGTCGAAAACACCGATAATGTCGCTAGGCATGAACGTGTCTTGAATGCACGGTCCGCGATGAAAGCCCAGGTGATTTTGAAAAAATGTGCAAAAAAATTCGCCAAGTGAAACACCTTTAAAATGCCAGAGGGAACGTTGTTGCATCGTCAGGCATCCTCGCGTAGAACAACGTAGCTCCCTAAATACAACTGTAGATGCGTAACCGAAAAGAAGCGCGGCGCTGGACAATTGCCGTCAGGTGATCCCAGCAATGAACCCTATGACTCTACGAGAGGACATTAAATGACCACCATCAATGATCACTTCCGGAGCATTACTTTTGGCTGGGCAAGGGCCAACATTGAGGCACGACCTGGCAGCAGTGAAAAAAGGGATGTTACTACCTGAAGCTACTATGGCTCAATCTTTTTACGTTAACTCTCCGTCGCAAAAAAACTGACGCAGTGTTGTCCCTCAGATTGCACTACTCTTTCCACGATCCCTCATTGCATTTTTCATTGGTCTTCGCGGACCGTCCTTTCTGTTTGGTCTAGAACGATCAGATCTACGCGCGACCGCCTCCATTGAGTGGATCTTTCTGTTGCGAAAGAGTGAAACCCCAACATATTTTCTGATAATGTCAGATAGGTACGTGGGTAGGTTCCTTCTCATTTTATAATTTGTTAGAAAATAAGCTTGAGTTTGATTTTTAGGTCAAGTACTTCTCTAAATTGGAGCGGGTCTATCTTTCCAGAGCATTCACGTTTTCAAATGTATGGAGTTTGAGAAAAAAATGCAATTCTTTCCGACCACATCCGAGATCTATAGTTACTAAACCCCTTTTGTTCTATTAAGCAATCCCCCCATCTCTGGCCATATGTCGCTCAAATTCAAGTTGTTCTGATTCAAATAGAGTGATTGCAACAGGTCCGGAGTGATTGACAGTTGGAAAATTCTAGTCACTAATTTTTTGAAGCTGTTTTGTTATGATATGATAACATTCGGAACGCGTACTGCGGCGTTAAACAGCAGTTATCATAACAAAACAGCTTCAAAAACTTGTAAAGCCTTCGGCCTCGCGGTTCCATGCCGATATCTAACGATTACGGCTGACCGGCTCACCAAGTTAAACGTGCTGTAAGGCTACGGCATAAAAGCCGTAAGCTGAGAGGGTAAAAGCGGCCCTGGTGGCGTAACGGATAGCGCACTCGCCCGGAAAGCGTGAGGTGCGGGTTCGACTCCCGCCTGGGGCACGACTTTTGCCCATAACTCAGCATTCTTGTGATAACATTCTAGTCATTAACAAGGAAATGGTTTGAACTTCCCATGGAACTTTGAATGGAGACCTAGGTACATCGATAGAGCCTCGAATGCTGATTACGAATATGCAGATTAAAAGTGCTACGGGGACCTCCCAGACGAGATCTGGGTGGTCAAAGTTTGCGAAAAGCCAGTTTTGGCTCGTAAGCGCTGCTGATCGACCTCGGCAGTGCCACCGTGGCCTTGTGGTAACGGTCTCGCTTTCAAGTCAAACGCACGCGGGTTTGCATCCGGTTGGCGCGAAAATTTTTGCTTCGCTCCCTATAAAAGCTTTAACTCTGATTTTCAAAATTCTTCGATTGTGTGACAACTAATCCTTTTTATGCGGCGAGAGAGCAAATTCCTCTAGCCGTCGAGACTCTCCGGCTCTCTCCCACTTGGCTCGATGTGGCGATTAGGTCGAAGCGGTGAGTAATACCCCTCCTCCGAGAAGAGTGGAACAGAACTCGGCACTGTTCAACTATTACTACCCCAATTCTCCTAAAACGGGCCGGATCTTGATCGACTTTTTTCTACGGGGGCAGATTTGGCTGAAAGTTGGGTTCTAGGGGTAATTCGACCTCCTGAACACGAATATCACATCCGCTCCTCCCGAAACTGCCTGGCGCCCGCGCAACGGCACCGGCGCCAAAGTACCGCAGATCACCAAATCCGCTGAACTTGTGCCCAGAGATAGATAGTTCGACCTGGAATTCCGAGACCCGACTACTCAATGTCTGAAGGTAGTTCTCCAAAAAAGCGACATGTAAGTTAGAGAACTGATTAATTATGGGTTGTCAATGAAGTGTTACAAGAGTTTACTCAAGAGTGAAACGCTTGCATCTGGGGAAAGATACTGTTTTCGGTATCTTTCCCCAGATGGAAGCGTTTCATTGATGCCAAAATGAGGACCTATATGCTGCTCATATTGAATATGGAGAGTTACCGCGATGATTTCCCACGCTTCATTTCAGACAAGCATTCACTACACTACACTTCACGATTTTCTGAACAATACCGTTGATAGCTATCGCTGGCTTCGTTCCTGAATTCGCTTTCCCCCAATGTTTTCCGCGGTCCCACCATGCCGAAATGCCAAAAGAAATCATGTTTGTCGATGTCCAATCCGTTCCACCCGCTGTACCGCTGGGAGACTGCTCTTCGAGCGGATGAGTCACTCTCTCCACGTGTCTGACTGCGCGTGCTAATCCGTCTGTGTCTGACCCCGAGAACGAGACACAGAGAAAAAAAACGGATTAGCTGTCCCAAGATGGATTTGGTCATATCTGCCCTCTCTGAACATATTACCCATCCGACAATTCAAAGTTTTAGCGAGAAATTCGTTCATGGGAGATTTCGACCCCCTGAACACGAATATCACATCCTTCGACGAAAAAACGCTCGTCTGGCCAAATTGCGATTCTGGGCAAAACTTTGAATTGTCGGATGGGTAATATGTTCAGAGAGGGCAGATATGACCAAATCCATACTAGATCGAGTATGATCTACCTGCTGGGCCGTAAATTCGGAAGAATTTCGAAAATTAGAGTTGAAGCTCTTATACGGAGCGAAGCAAAAATTTTCGCGCCAACCGGATGCAAACCCGCATGCGTTTGACTTGAAAGCGAGACCATTACCACGAGGCCACGGTGGCACTGCCGAGGCATCGATCAGCAGCGCTTACGAGCCAGAACTGGCTTTTCGCAAACTTTGACCACCCAGATCTCGTCTGGGAGGTATCTATCGATGTACCTAGGTCTCCATTCAAAGTTCCATGGGAAGTTCGAACCATTCCCTTGTGAGTATGAGAGAGGAGAGAGGCATTCGCGTTGCAGTTCAATCAGCAAATAGTTTAGACATGAATTTAAATTGGAATCAATCCATGGAAGCATTTTTCAAAGCAACTTGTTTATTGATTGGAATAGCCAGCGAACTAATACCAATTACAATCTATGACACTTGCACATCTCATAGACAATTAGTCCATACCTGTTCCCGGAGGTCTAGAGATCGACGTGATCAAAAGAGAGAAATGATTGACAACTATGACATAATCAAAGAAGTCTCAGAGGCCCAGTATGTTCACAACTACTATTTGAGGATCAAACATACAATCGGAGATTCGCATTCTCTCAATGTTTCCTCTGAGAAACTCCGAGATGAAAAATCAACATACTACTTGAGGGTTCAAACACACACTCAGAGTTCGGATTCTCTACAGTGTTTTCGCGCGAAACTCCGGAGATGAAAAAACTGATTGTTTGCAACGGAGTGTGAAAAACATTATTAATGAAGAGCCGCTGATTAGCGCACACTATGCGCGTCCGACTTAGCGTCTTTGGAGTCAAGGTTAGCTGATGGTATTATCGTTTCCCTGCGTGCGCGGTGTTAAACCCGCTGCCTGACTTTCCTCTGGAGTGCCAACCTGATTGTAGCTCATTCAGAACTTCGCGACCTCCAAGATAGCTTTGAAAGTGGCCTGGTGTTTCAATCCTCTCACGAGAGCATGTACTTTTTATTGGGTTCCTGCTCTGTGTCACTGCATTGCCCCCTCTCCACACCAATTTGAAGTGTAGCATGCTTGAAAATGCCACTCAATGTATATTGCTCGCAGGGCAATAAACAATGATAAAGTCCGTGTACTGATGCTATAGTAATACACCCAGTACATAAAATAACCATTAACGAATCCATTCGGATGTCTTCTTCTTCTTCTTCTTCTTCTTCTTCTTCTTCTTCTTCTTCTTCTTCTTCTTCTTCTTCTTCTTCTTCTTCTTCTTCTTCTTCTTCTTCTTCTTCTTCTTCTTCTTCTTCTTCTTCTTCTTCTTCTTCTTCTTCTTCTTCTTCTTCTTCTTCTTCTTCTTCTTCTTCTTCTTCTTCTTCTTCTTCTTCTTCTTCTTCTTCTTCTTTTCTTCTTCTTCTTCTTCTTCTTCTTCTTCTTCTTCTTCTTCTTCTTCTTCTTCTTCTTCTTCTTCTTCTTCTTCTTCTTCTTCTTCTTCTTCTTCTTCTTCTTCTTCTTCTTCTTCTTCTTCTTCTTCTTCTTCTTCTTCTTCTTCTTTTTTTCTTCTTCTTCTTCTTCTTCTTCTTCTTCTTCTTCTTCTTCTTCTTCTTCTTCTTCTTCTTCTTCTTCTTCTTCTTCTTCTTCTTCTTCTTCTTCTTCTTCTTCTTCTTCTTCTTCTTCTTCTTCTTCTTCTTCTTCTTCTTCTTCTTCTTCTTCTTCTTCTTCTCTTCTTCTTCTTCTTCTTCTTCTTCTTCTTCTTCTTCTTCTTCTTCTTCTTCTTCTTCTTCTTCTTCTTCTTCTTCTTCTTCTTCTTCTTCTTCTTCTTCTTCTTCTTCTTCTTCTTCTTCTTCTTCTTCTTCTTTTCTCTTCACCTTGCCTCACTCTGTGCAGGAATGATGACTCTTCTGATGTTCTAAGACTATCAGGTTGGCGGGAGAGTTCTTTTATGTTTTTTCAATTCAAGCTTTTTTTATGGGCGCAATAAGAACAAAATTGTGCAGCAATGTTATTGAGCGGGTTCTTGCGAATGGTCATAGATGGAGATTTTGCCGAGTGTTAACGGTTCTGTGCTTGTTTGGATGTAGCTTTCTGGCCATCTGTTTTTGTGGAGCTGAAGCACTACTCGGTACCATACTCGTGCTTTTTGTTGGAGAGACATCGCGAAAAGCGAAAGTCATGGCATTACAGTTTTCCTGGACGTGGGAAAGGCATTCGATCGCCTCTTGCGTAAACTTATATGGTATGCTTCAGACACAACGCAGCGTCCCAAAGAGCTTATTGATGACTGCTCATGCTGTACTCCATGCGTACAAGCACCGAAAGGCACTTCGATGAAGTTCCCCATCACAGCCGGGTTTACGTCGTCATGGATACCTACGCAGGAGATTGTCAACACCCTGTCCCTGGACGCGTCCCTATGCAGATGATGTGATGCTCGCCACTGAACATAGGAGCGACCTCAAGCAACAGGTGCAAGCTTGGACTGGTCGCTTTACAATGTTCGGATTGAGGTTGGACATCAAGAAAACCGAGTGGGTGACGACTGACTCACATGAATTGGATTCATTGAAGATTAGTGGCATCAACTCAACCATAAGAACCTTCAAGTGTATTGGCATAAAAATTTGGAAAAAAGCACGATGGCAGCCTAGCCTCAGAGGTGAACTCGCGCATGAGTGCAGCATGAGCTGAATGACACTCTATTACTGGAGTTCTCTGTGACAATAGGAAATTGTCACAGAATATCGTCCTCAAACTCAGGCTCGAATTACCTCTGACTAGCTAGGCTGCCGTCGCGCTATTTCAATTTCTCATCCAATATACTTGAAGGTTCTTATTCGTTGAGTCGATGCCACTGATCTCAAACGAATCCAACTCATGTGAGTCAGTCGTCACGCACTCGGTTTTCTTGAAGTCCAACCTCAATCCGAACATTGTAAAGCGACCAGTCCAAGCTTGAGGTCGCTCCTATTCAGTGGCGAGCATCACATCAACTGCATAGGGACGCGTCCAGGGACAGGGTGTTGAAAATCTGCTGCGTGGTATCCATGACGACGTAACCCCGGCTACGATGGGGAATTCCATTGAAGGGTCTGTCGGTGCTTACGCAGTTCTTTGAACTGGAATGCAGCATGGGCGATCATCAAAAGCCCTTCGGGACGCCGTGTTGTCTCAAAGCACACCATATGTATAAGTGCACGCAAGAGGCGATCGAATTCCTTTCCCACGTCCAAGAAAATTGTATGCAACGACTTTTACTTCTCGCGACGTCTCTCCAACAAAAGACGCGCCGAATGTATGTTATCGATGGTGCTTCAGCCTGCCACAAAACATACTTTCAGAAAGCTGGACGAATTCAAAAACACGACGCGTCAACACTTCGCTCAAGATCTTCATGCTGCGTGACACAGCAGGCGAATTCAACGATAGTTCGAGCAGTCCGCACGGATGCACTCCTTCCAGATCGGAATCGTCGCGCTCTCTTACCACTCACTTAGCGTGCTCTTATCAGCAACGTTGGTCAAAATATTTCGTCAGCCATTCTGCAGAGTACCACCAGCGACTACCACAGATCGGCTGCAACGTCGTCAGGCCCTGTTGCTGTGCCTGACTTCATCTTTTTGGAGAGCCACTTTTATCTCTTTTTCTACGGGTGGAATATTCCCAAAGAAGTCGCGCTACTGCTTTATCTCCGCCTGGCTGACCATGACAAGGCGCTAGTGGTGTCGTTCTTCACAATCTATCGACTTGCCAAGGCCCGCCATTGCCCGATCGAAGGTCGCGTTTATCCATTCCCCTGCAGACAGCTTTCAAAATCCGTGGCTTTCGCAGCAGCCACAACCTTTTTCGGTGCTGCTCTTGCTTCCTTATTCGAGAAAAGCGTGATAGCAGTTCTTCTTTTCGCTGACAATTTTTCTAACACCCTCTGTCTAAAACCGTGGCTGGTTATCAATTCTAGGTCTTCCACGCTTCATAGTTCCGAATCTGGGTCGAGCCACCTCAGGTATCGCTTCCTTTCCAGGTCTCGTCGGCCATCGTGACGGTGGGAAGTCGACTACAAGAAATTACAGCTGTCTCCTTCCCTTTCGAAGCCACCATTTGATCCCCCAGGGACCGACCGACCACATCGCTCGACCTATTTCGACCTGGGCGTATCGATTTTAAACGTACAGATTGTGGCAGTGGGCATTGTTGTGTTAACAACTGCCTCGCACGGCACAGTCTCCGCGTCTGTGATGAGCTCTTTGTCGCCATATCTGACAGGGCAAAATCAATGCGTGTTCTACACTGCTCCACATAATGATAGTTCCACCCATAAATATTACAAAATCCCGTCTTACATGAGGTTTTCAAAAATGTCCTCAAATAGAAAATGAGGTAATAATCAATACCAGTTTGCATGTCAACACCGGAAACTAACTTGAAAGAACAAGTTTTTTTGTTCATTTTTTTGAAAATTGGTACTCTGACAATTCCACAAAATGATAGTTCCACCTCATGTTTTGTCGCTGCGTC
Source organism: Cooperia oncophora (assembly GCA_036418165.1). Taxonomy (NCBI): domain Eukaryota; kingdom Metazoa; phylum Nematoda; class Chromadorea; order Rhabditida; family Trichostrongylidae; genus Cooperia; species Cooperia oncophora. The sequence goes on along the minus strand of MU952335.1, from coordinate 474 downwards.
TTTTTTTGTTGGGTAAAACTGTCTCATCATTGTGACTTTGCCTTTTCTATGGCGAGAGGACCATTGTAGGAAGTTTGAAAAAAGGACAGATAATCGGAAAGAAGATTCAAAGACTTTCGAACCATCAAATCACACGGGATTTGGGCATCATGTGATCAACACTTTTGTCAAGCAGCCTGCAGGTATATGGAATCAAGAACAGCTCTGGGCGTCCTCCTTTGCTCTCTGATCGGGATAAGCGCCGCCTTTCGAGAGAAGCATCCAATTCTCCAGTGTCGTGCCAAGAAATAAAGTCAACTTTGAGGCTTAATGTCTCAGAGGAGACTGTTCGGCGTATCTTGAAAAACTCCTGAGTTCACCTACAGGAGGAATATGAGCCAGGCACTGTTTTTAACAAAAAACTATCGCGAAAACCTAATTGGCTTTGCTGGAAGATGTTGCCGAACCGATTGGAGTAAGGTTAGTTTTCAAGAT
>MU952333.1:0-11425 GCA_036418165.1 Cooperia oncophora | reverse complement strand
CAATTCAATTGTAATTCCAGACTTTATATGGCTCCAGTCGCCCCTGTTGTACCGCCGGTGATCCCACAAGAATCTCCAAGTCGACGGATTGAGGCTCGCCTGAGACAGCGAATGATCAACGAACGTCTGCGATCAGTTCACGGTAAGTCCATAGTAGAATAAAACGTGTCAGTGAATCCTTTTAGAGAAGCGTCGCGCAATCTTAATATCTATTGGCCTCTACTGACAGATATTGCCCTGAGCCTAGCATTACACATCATTCACTGTTACATCTACCCAGCCAAGTATGGAACTGTACCCTGACCTCGGTAAGGTAAGAGGGCTCGGTTAGTGTCACTCTGTGTGCTAGCGTGGCTGCGTACTTCTTCTAAACGTGACGGTGGCTGTGCTTTCGATGGGTTTTCATTCGAACGCAATTGTGGTCATATCTCTATCCAACACAGCACCCCCCCCCCCCCCCCCCCCCCCCCCCGCCCCCCCCCCACCCCCCCCCCCCCCCCCCCCCCCCCACAAGATGGGACTTGTCTCGAACTGAAATATCCCATGAGTAACCCATTGTATGCCATGTTAAAATGCCACGCCTACTCCGTCTCAGGGATAAGGAGTGTAATTGCTAGGAGAACTCGACTTCCGAACTGACCTCTTGGTGAGCATTGCCACTACTCCCTTTCATGTCCTAGAGAATGTGGCTCTGAAGGTACACAGATTTTGTTTGGCAGTGGAAGTCGCCTATTAAGTGAGCTGAATAATTCATAACTATTAACTGATGGGCTACAAAAAAACAAACAGGGGTGGTATAAGCAACAGCTGTTTTGTTTCTACTGCTTTTGCAAGCAAGTCGCCATGCAAAATTGCCTACTTTGTACAAGACGACGATTGTTAGTCTGAAGGTCTGCCAGATTACCAAGATGCCAGCCATACATAGGTAGTCAGCATCTAACCTTTCCCCAGTGAAAAACTCCACCTTCACGTGTTGTTCATCTCGACACGAGCATTTTGTGAAGTGTCTGCGAGCGCGACAAGTGTGTCCACACAGAGAGAGCGCTTTAAAACAATTTCATAGGTGTGCGCTGTCTTGGTGCAAACCCGAGTCTTCTTTGTTTCCTGATTTATTCAAATTAGATCGACTTGAAACTGATAGGAAGAGGCCTTCGGTTGAGGGACGGGGACCGACGTCAGTGTAGACTGAGTATCCATTTAGTTTTTGTGTACTAGAGTGCTAGCTTGTTACAACATGGTGGGGCAGGCAGCCGAATTTGACACTAGACGGGCAAGCTGAGAGCTCGAGCTGGCGTCATATTTCTAGTTATTTTGTAATATTAGCCTGCATGTACATTGATAAGCTTATGTTCAGAAAATGTACCCCTGAATTTAATGGCGGCAGCTGGAGAATGTAGTGGAAATGTGCACGTCCTGGATTTGGGAAACATTTTGCAAAATACGAACTCTCCACCTAAGATTTCCTCCTCTGGTACGACCTTCCTCCCTGTTCCCATTCCCCATCCTGCCAACGATCTTGTGTATTTTCCCAACTTCCTACTGCACCTCCGCAATTTCCTTCGTGCAGATTTTTCACTTTTCCCCGGAAGTCCATCGTGGATCAGGGGGGAGTATACAGGCGAACAAACGAGTAGGAAAACGGGAAAACTCGATCCGTGATTTTTGAAATCAGGACCGCACAGGTGCTAAGCGCGCCACTTGTCACTACACCGTCTCCCCTCAACCACGCGGCCATACATCTTTTAAAAATTTTAACGCGTATTGCAACTCTCTCATTCGTAGAATGTCGAGCCTATGTCGAAAAGGCAATGTTTTTTGCCAATACAGAACTATGCGCATTAGCCAATCATCAAGCACAGCTACGTGGCTTCACACCGACTGATGTACAACTGGGTTACACCCGTGGTCTCCATTGAGTCCACTCACTGGGTTACCCAATGGTAAAATACACATCAGCTGTTTCCTAGAATCCCACAAGTAGCCCGGCCAACAGCCTCTGAGGAAGTCCAACTTCCAGGCTCGACAGCGTGTGACTCACTGTTGCCAGTGCTGATGAGCGCACCAATTCGAGCTCCGCGCGCCAGGAAACGGGTGCTGACAGTAGGAATAATGACAAATGAAGTTGCACCCACCCATGTTTTTTTAAAAATGCAACGGTTTCCTTATGTGCCAGAAACAGTATGGGGCGTTTGGCTGGTCATTTCTGTGTAGGCGCCCCCCCTCAATTCGTCTCCTGACATGTGTCGTCTCCTTCCTTTCCTTGCCTCTGGCTTGCACCTGCGTAGCAGCACTTCGCTTCTTTGAAAGCCTGAGGTCTTATTCAAGGGCGCACTTGTTGGCTTCGACCATCCTTTTATTCGCAGATAAATCAGCTAGCACTCGTAATATAATTTCGGAATGTGTCTTCAGAAGCAAGCTGCCCGGACACGCTCCAGCGCAATGGCTTGTGGTCCCATGAGCTGCTGAAATGTCCAAGACACCTACAATTTTCAAAGGCACCTTCCGCAATGAGCAAAGGGGCGGGGGAGTTGGAAATCGTTACTATGCTCAATCATTGGAGCACCTCTACTTCCGATAGAGCAAAGAGGACTGGGCGCGACACTGGGACGACACAACGTTGAGCCTTGGCCCATTTCCCGCTTGTCCGATTTCTCCTCAACGCGACTTTAAGAAAAGAGATTACTATTGCTCGAACTTGAGGCACCTATTTTTTCGGGATCTTTTTCGAAGTCCGATTAGAGCGCTCTTATATTGAGACGAGATGGCGCAGTTTGGCTCGATGGGGGTATTTTGGTGGTTTCCATCGTTCCCTGGCGATGCGTATAGCTGAGTTCTGTAGATTCCAGTTGAGCTATACCAGAAGCTTCGTTCACACCCCGAAAAGAATCTACAGGTCTCACCAAGGTGTGACATGTAATTAACAGGCCCAGAAAGTGGAACTAACGAAAGTGCAAAATTCCCTTCTCAAAAAGATGTCACTGCCATCCCAGGCTTGTTTCGGTCCATTTGATGCCCCGCCACCACTGCTTCAAAGCACTCACGCATGACTTCCAAAAGGAGCATAAGACGACTAACTTTTTCTGCAGCTTTTTGCAACTCAAACTTTTTCGGCTGCCCACTCTAACAGTGGGATCGATGAAAAAGCTTCCTCTGAAACATTCCAAGAAAAGGAAAAGCTTTCTTTAGTGCCGATGGCTGTCGACGACGGAAAGACATCAATACAAGAACTTATGGATCGATATTTGAATAAATCAAGAGAATCTGTTGCCACCGACATGACGCCTCCGCCGCCGCCGGCTGTGAGACCGGAAGGGGGCGAAGCGGATGAGATCAGAAGACTCGTCAATAGGTTAGTGACATCTTTCTCGTTTAGTGGTCTCTCCATTGAAAATGGCCTCTCTACAGGTACTGCTCACCTAACCCGGAACCACGGGACTACGACTCCCATCCGTCCAACAGCCAACCAGTCGAGGATCCCCATATCACCTCAAAGTTGGTTCACGTACTTTTCGAGCGCCTTGATGTTCTTTTCGGTGTACGCGTTGAAGTTCCCTTTCATCATCTCTAAAACAATCACCAATGATCTCAATGAAATTTTGTGAGGTCTAAAGAAAATTCGGTTCAATTGCATCGCCTCGAGTTTGCTGTCCATAAAGTGCTTGAGAAGGAATGTGGTCTTATTTATCACCATGCTCGCAGAGGCGCACGCGACGACGCGACCGAAAATTTCTGAACCCAGCACAACTGCTTTTTTGTCTAGCATTCTTATAGATTTTCAAGCACTTCCTATCCTATAAGGCTGCGTTTGTGCGATGGCAAACAACGAAGTAGTCGGAAGGAAAGCCGAGGGGAAGTATGCCCATGTACGGAAGGGGGGGGGGGGAGACCAAACTCACAGCTGGCGCGTACTCAGCTGGCGTGCCGAAAGGGCCCCACCGTGTTGCTGCGAAATGGCGCGGCGGAGAAATGAACACTGAGGCTGCATCACTGCGAATTGAAATCGGTGCTTTCTGCACATCCAGGCCTTCTTGGCTGGTGATCTGTCATCAGTCGAAAGTTCTTGCCTTCTCCCTTGTTGTTCTGTTGCTGACCATTCCTCTGCTAAGTGCATGAGTGTTGATCCCTCAGACTGCAGAAGTACAGCGCTGGCTTTTGTTTCCTTCAGGCTGCGTTTATACTTTGCGGCAGCGCTCGCCAGCGGAATGACAGGGAAAGTATAGATATCGATCTAGCGTATGCCAGCGTCACCAGCGAGCGCTAGCGTAACGCGATCTAGCGTTCCAGCGTTTCACTAGCGTTTGCAGCGGCGGGGAGTAGAGACTATGGGAGAGCAGAAGTAGCGAACAGTTCGATTAGGCGTGCTGTTGATTGCGGCGTGTGTAGCCACACCACACCACTAACCGTACACTAAGTTGGTTAAATTGCAAAAGTATGTTATTTGGCGTTGGAACGGATGTTTTTAACATTGTCGCACCGGTATTGAAATGAACTATGGAAACGCTAGTTTTTGCAGGTACCATCTCCTTTCTGAGGGCTAATCTGTTGGAGATTGCTCTTTTTTTGGAAACTTTTTGTAATTCGTATGAACGGTGTCTGGTCGAATATACGGCTGACAAATACATGCTTCATCTTATGAAAGATCCTAAATGGTCCCACGCTCAACGTAATAATGATGATAATGGTCTTTTCATGCTTTCTTTCATGAGCGTTATGGCAACTTGACCATTGCAGATGCACACTTCAACCAGTAGTGTAGCGGTATTAGTAATGAGGCGGAGATGGTGTAGTGACAAGTGGGCGCGCTCACCATTCGCGCGGTCCCGGGTTCGAATCCCGGGTCGACTCCCGCCCAGGCCAACCAAGCCTTCTACCCTCCGGGGACGGTGAATTGGTACAGATTCGTCTGGGAGGATAAAACACTGACTTGTACATCGGCTGGCCACCGCAAGTCATTGTATAGGCCACATCGCATTCAATAAGCCCACTACGATTCTGAATGGAAGTAGAATGCGTGCCGCATCCCACAAAGGGATTGATCAACGGCGAAGACTTTATATCCTTTATCCTTTTTTATTAGTAATGCGGTACGGCTACCCACGCAATTTCACAACACGCCCAATCGAACTGTCCGCTACTCTTCTACTCTCCCATAGTCTCTACTCCCCGCGGCTGCAAACGCTAGTGAAACGCTGGAAACGCAAGATCGATACCTATACTTTTCTTGCTCTCGCTACGCTAGCATGCGCTAGCATTACGCTAGTGTACGCTGGCATACGCTAGATCGATATCTATTCCTTCTTTGTCACCGCAGCTGGCGGACGCTAGGAACGCTAGCGTACGCTGCCGCAAAGTATGAACGCACCCTTACGGCGCGTTATCGCTGCAGCTTCAGAAAGCACACTACACGTACGCTCGCCTGAGGGTATTGCGCCATACATGGATGCGCCTAATACTCTAGGAAAAAGGTAAAATAACTCCATGGCTGATCAAAGGGAAATTGTGGATACCATAAGACTATCGACTCTCACCTGCAGTCTTTTTTCGGATACCTATGATTACATCTTGTGAGAGCAGACGTCAAAAGTGGTTATACGCGTTGTATTAAGAAGAGATGTGACGCACTATTTAGCTGCCTATCCTTGGCATCAACGCCTCCTTTCTCTTCGGAAGCGCGGAGCCTTGCAGACAACCGTCATCAGTATAGAATGATGATTACGCAATGCTCTAGCTGTAAAAAGCCAAATGGAAAAGCTAAAGGCAGTGACGTCAATCGTCGAGATCGTGCAGCGTTCTGGCAATAAAGCTCCGCTTTGTGAGACACGGTAGGCCGTTGGCGGCATTTTCGTGGAAATATTAGAATGTGAGACGACGCGACCTCTATCTCATTGTACAACAAGAAGTAATGAACGCAATGGTTCCAAAACTGAAATATTTGCCCTCAATCGCAGCCCCCATCGCACTCAGACGAAGTGTAGTTGACATGGTCGCGATCTGGCGGGGGGCGGTGGTCAGAGGGCGAAATGAACCCCGCCTCCTGCTGCCTTGCTCTACCAATGGTGACCGATCACGGGCCAATTCACAAAGAAAACTATAGTGGTGAGAACGCCACGAGGCGATTCCCTTCACTATTAACACCGCCCTGCGTGGTTGGCGCCTATGTCATCTGTACGCAGCTACTCCTACAGCTTACTCGGGCACGGCCAAGCAACCAGCGTTGATAATCTTTTGGGTTTTGGTGTCGCTAAAATAATTCTGGATAGGGTTCCACGACGAAATACATGCCGAACACAGTGTACTGGGACAGAGCGCGCCACCATATGTTAGGCCCCCCCCGTTTAATAACACACACTAGAAGTACTAACTTTCGGATGAGAGGATGGAGAAGAAAAACTTTATCTCTAACTAGTACGCAAGCTTGGGACCTCATGGGGAAAAGGCAGTGTTTCATAGGGACTTGTGTTGGAACGCCAAGTTCCCATGTGTTCCTGGAAAGCGGCGCTACCTTGAAGGCGTAAAAATCGGCAGAGAATGGCCGGAGTAGCTTTCAGGACTACTCGAACTGTATCTAATCAGTTTTCTGTTCCGCAGTTTGTGTTTACCTTCCTGATCACCCCTGAGGAATTTCTTCTCATTATCATCATGTGGAAAAACCACGTGTCAAGGAAAACCCAGGAAGCCCATTGGATGTAACACCCATAGGCAGTGACTCTAAAAACCTGCTCCTTCCCAGACTGAATATTCTGATTTAAAAGCGACACATGGTGACGCTTTAAACACATTGAGGGTGTATGAGACTAACAGCCCCCCAGCTGTCGATGTGTCGTGGTTTCCCCGCCTGAAACTGCACGGGGTCCGAGTACGGGACCGTGGGAAAGGCTTATTCCTTGCTACGCCGCCCGAAATGCAACTTGCGCGCGGCGAAATGCAACTTGCGCGCGGTGCATTTTGGGCGGTGTAGCAAGGAATAAGCCTTTCCCACGGTCCCGTACTAGGAACCCCGTGCAGTTTCGGGCGGGGAAATCCACGACACATCGACAGCTGGGGGGCTGTTAAACTCATACACCCTTAATGTGCTTGAGCGTAACCATGGTGTCTTTAAGGCAATTGAAATAAGCATCAGCCGAGGCGGAATAAGAACCCCTTCGTCACGCACGAGCTTTGAAAAAATTCGAATAGGCAAATCGGCAAGGGTCGTCAATTACAATTCATAATATATCACTAGACGTACCCCACTCCAATCAATAAATCCAAAAAAACTGATCTCAAAAGTTATATTGGTGGTACGCTAGTTACTGTTCTAACGCGAGTTACCCCTCTGACTCCGCCTATATTGGAAGAAAACTGAGGTGCTTTCAACTTCAGAATGGTAGAAGGACCACCGCCGAAAAAGAATGTCTATGCAAGCGGAGCTGATCCCCAAGCTCGCTATAAGCCATGGCTCAAAGAACCCACGATGACAGCATGCGACGAGGAAATCATCAGGAGGTACAAGTGAGTCCTTTCCTTTTCTTTCTTTCCTTCTCTTTTTCTTTTTTTACTACTTGTTTAGCACGTTCTTCTCTTTTGTTTTGGCTTTTTTCTTTACCTTCCCTCCCCATCTGGATTTTCTATGTTGAAATATGTCAATTATTGGTCGGAGGCAATCAGTACAACTTCTCTAACTGACTATTACACTAATGAACTGAGTATTGTCAAGATTGTGACTGCAGCAGTCACTTCTGTATGTGGGGTGAGGACTTTGCAGCTGCGGAGTCATTCACGCGGCCTGAAAAAGCATGACAAGCGCGCTGCGGCCCTTGCGGCGTTGGAGTAAAAGAGTGAAAGAGTAGAAAGAGTGAATTCTGCAAGCACCAACTCTTCGATCTTCCGTATTTTCACTTGCCTCACACCGGGAGCTCTTGGTAGCTAGCGGCATGTGTTTGCTGCGAATACTCCCTGCACAAACTTGAGACATTCGTAGCATCCTTCCTGTAAATGTACTGGTGCAGCCCCGCAAAGCTTCAGAATGGGATCATTCCCATTTACGCCATTGCTTCCTACTTTTAGAAGCAACAATAGCATATCGAATACCCATTGGAGCGACAAATGGAACAAAACCTGTAGAACTAGCCGATCTCTCCTGTTTTTGAAAGGTCTGGTACGGGCTTATGTATACTCTCCCGAGGCTATTCGAAAGTTCCGGCTAGTCAGCGGTTTCCCCAAGATATGACGATAGGGTTTATTCATTTTCATTGCTATATTTAAAGCAGCATGTTTTCGTTCAATCATGGCTTGTAAAGAATGCTTGAAATCATAATATGTGCGCTTTTCAAGAGTAAGATAACTTTATTGCAGCTGATTTTTATTGTGGTCGAAGAGAAGATTTGCTGTAGCTAACTCCTTCTTCTTCTTCTTCTCCACCTTAACGTCCCCATTCAAAAGCAACTGCTGCACTAAATTGGGGTGGGGTGAAGTTCCTCTAAAAAGGTGCTTCACCGCCGGTTAGGGTTTCACTCTCCTAGCTTTTTTGATACAGTAATGCTTCTCACCGTTCCGCAAGCTCTCAAAGTGCTGGAGTGTTCTTCGGCGTACACGATGCCATGGTTAGATATCCCACAAGGCCCAAGGAACACGTATGTCTGAGTACTCGCTTCCTTCTTCCTTTACTTCTTTTACATCCCTCAAGTATTTTGTGCCCTTCTCGAAGCATAAGAAACTTCGAGAACGGATCCAATATCGAAGTGGTAGCGGCGTGTCCCATGGCAGTAATCTTCGAAATTCTGTCCTGCCAACGCTTCAATCACCCAGCATCATTTTTTGAACAGCTTTTTCCAAATGTACTCAATCTGAGCGAACAAAGTTCATGTGCCATTTAGAATTTGTAGGCAAAACTAATAGGCGTGTCACTTAGGCTTATTCCAAGTTTCTTATTCGTTTCTGTAGTTCAGCATAATAGAATACTAGAGCGGCTCAGTGATGATCAGCTAGGAGCTTCCCTGATCCGTTTGGTAGCGATCGTTTTCATTTCCTGCGCTCGCGCCATCCGGAATCGTCTTCGACTGCCGTCACTGCCGATAGTTTCACCTTTGTTTATTCTGCGCTGCTCTCATTTCGTTCAAGGGGCCAATGACGTCATCACGAGTGACGTCATCTTGATACTTTCACTTACGGTCACCCAACTCATTGTCGGAAGTATCGTTTCCTGTAATATTAGCGAACACCTTCAGCAGACGCTCCAAACTGGAAAACGACGCTGGAAAGAGGGAATTCCGCTGAAATCCCGGGATTTTAGAAGTAGCTTTCTCCATGGAGGGATGGAGAGGAGATGAGCTGAGTCATTGGGGGAAGTGAGTAGTACTTGGTGTTCTTATTCATTACATGTCACCTGATGATGTGTCCGGACGGATAAAGCGGCTGTTCGGTCGGCCGGCTGAAATGCGCAAATAGCACTAAACTTCGAAACCCGATGCCGGTAGTACTACTGCACAAGTATTCAAAATGGCAGCTATGGTCAGAGATACCCACAAAAAGTTTCAGCATGGATTTTTTTTCTCTTAGGGCCAAACTGACTCTTTTTTTCTCGTTTTTATCTTCACCAATAGAAGGTTTTTTTTGTTCTGACTACCAGTAGTTTTCGAGGTTTTCTCGTTGAGCTCTACTTGAACGGAAGCGTTTGCGTGTGATTGTTCTTGTGTGTTCAGTAACATCGTTGCTCTTCATATCCCTCGACTTTGTTCCTTCGACTCAATGATCAATTCTCCTCATCGAGAGCAGTTGTTCGCGTCCGCCTCTCACCTCACTTCACATCCGCTCGTGTCCTATGATCTCATCCAATTCGTTCAGTCATTCAATCACTAGCCCCTGAAAATTGCTCTTTAAAAGCGGCCCCATTTTTTGTTTATTTCTGATCAAAACCTTTTTGTTGAGAAGAATCAATGCTTGGCAACTGTCTTCCGTCATCACCAATTTTTCAAGAGTATTTTTTACCGATTTTGCTCAAGGCAACTAGAAAGCAAAAAAAGCAATCAATGGATTTATCATTTGTAAGCTCTCTTCCATTCAGAACCATACTTTGATCCGTCAAGTAAACGGTCGCTACTTGTCGCTGTAAAGGGGGCGGGCATAGCTGCGTTGGGAAAAAAATTTTCTGGCCTCGAAATAAAATCTAATTTCAACAAAGTAAATGAAATAAATGAAATTCAACAAAACTCTTCCCAGATCTTGATCTTTCTCGGTCTTTCGCGTTCCATGTTCGCTATGCACTGCGCGCTTTATATTCCAGGCCTATTCGCGGTGCTCCAGAACAGCTGTTCAGATGCTATTTCTTAGAAATGAAATTAGTGGTTGATGCAGAGAACTTCCCCTCGCGGCGACAATCATCGCTTTTCTGGGGAAAAATCGGCAACTTTTTGCGGGAAAGTGGAGTTGTGAGCAGGGTACAGCATCGTGATGGGGAAATACGTAGGCGTGTTAGTAACAACTCGCTTCCACTTTGACAACCATTTTTCCACATCAGGGCAATTTATTCGTTGGGGATTTTGGTCGAGTCCCCCCCCCCCCTTAAGAGAGGCTTGATACGCCCCTCCTTCCTCCTGACCCGATCGAGCTGTCGAGCGCAGGGGGGGGATAAAATACATATGAAACATGAAACAAGCAAAACCCACAAGTGGTACCCTAGTTGGAAAAACTAGTTAGGTAGTAAGTAGCACAGAGAAGGGGGGTCGTATCATACGAAGAATTTTAATGAAGGAGGGGGGGTGTACTGATACCGCCATTCCACATATCACGATATTGTGCCCTATCTTCAACTAGTTGCGGAAATTAAAGCGCAACCTACATTGTGAACTTTTTGTTAGGGACAGCAATCTTTTTGGTCCGATCGTGCTGCCCTCATTTGAGCTGGGCACATTGTAATGGCTTTTCGCGTCGTCGTTTATCACGTTCTCTACCCACCGTCTAGCTGGCTTTCTCAGATGTTCCTCAGGTTGTACACCCACCCGAGGCGTCCACTATTCGGCCATCATTCTCATCACAACATACGCTCTTCACTTCACTTTGTTCCCTCATTACAAGTGATTTCAGCCCATCATCATTTCCTTCGTACATCTTCATTTTCCTTTTCCTCAATGTTGCCATTCGAAAACCTTATAATACCACTAGTGTTTGGGGATATGCGCTACCCCTTCTTAGTCGCCTGATGTCTATGGCATGGCAAAAAGTGAACGTGTAAAAGCTAGACGCACCCGTGTTAAACACTTATTCGTTTATCAAGAAGGAGCTCGAAAATGTATCCTCGCTTATTTTTGCGGGCGGTACGGGTGTAGGGATATAGGAAATCTCGTGTAGGAGTGTATGCCTTGGGAGGTAGGCCTTTAGCAGTCCACAGTGGCCTATAGAAGGAAAAATCTCACTCTGCTGTCAGACTTGTCTCGAAATTGGTAGAGTT
>MU952331.1:0-16163 GCA_036418165.1 Cooperia oncophora | reverse complement strand
AATCCCATTCAAAAGTGCGCAAGATTTTATTCATATAAAACGAAGAGGAAAATAGATAAAAAAGTAATATTTTGGCTTCGAGTTAAGTAGATCCCTCCTTCACCAATGACCCGCTCCCAGTGCCCCGAAAGCCTTTGGACCTCTGGTACCTTCGATTTTTCAACAAGTGCGAGTAAATTGCTGTTGATGCCAATTTCGGCGAATGACAAAACATTGTAGCGTTTGCCGTCGGACTGACCAGAACAGTTGGAAGCGAATGGCTTTATATTAGGCGAAAGGGGCGATTGAGCCCAGATCTCAGTATTGCTTGTGTTCAAGCACTGCTCTGTAGTACAATTACTAGGGGTCTGGCACTATGACGAGCAACGGTGGCCTTCTTGTAGTTGTGTGGTATCATCCATTTGTCGATCTGATTGCCGAGGAACAATATACACCGACAGCGACGATTTTATTCTCTGTATAGAGCCGCCTGAAAGCCACAGTGTGGGAATCCTTATGATGATCATCCACTTGCGCCCACGTTTTCTCTCATATAGTAGAACTCGGGCGGCTTCTCATCTGCATTCATACAAAATTGACGATTGTGAGTTTTGGCTCGAGGTTCAACACCACCCACATTTCATCTAGGGCCGGGACTTTTCCCAGTCGTGAAGGTCCAGGCTCTTTGATCAGACATTCAGCGCTTGACTTCATCCACCCTTTTTTCTTGTGCAGGATGAACATTATGGGACCATCCACGACAACAAATTTTTTCCTTTCTTCCTTCTTCGGGCTCCTGAACCAAACCTTCCACCTTGTATTTCGAGAACACCATTACACACAACTACTGGTCCGGCGCAGGTCAAATTTGAGCAGCGCACTTTCCTCTTATGACGTCTGATTTGAAAATCCGGCGCTGATTTTCACCACTCGGGCTTCTTTTCAATTTCTCGAGAGCTTCTTCTGTGGGCAACCAAATTTCACAGGCACATAGCTAATGGTATCAAATGGTATGGTAGCACGCTGCTATCCCCTTTGCTTTTCTGCCATTCCTCTATATGTCTCCCCACTTTTGAATGGGATGACCTAATATTTTCAAAACTATTGCTGGGAGGTGACATGTCTCCGCAGGAACATGTTCTCAGAAGGTTAAACTCGAAAAATTTTAAAGGGCTTCGGCGTTCCATGGGTAGCGATGACATACCCGCAACACCACGGAGGGACCCAACGTAGCTCCCGCTTCCCTCAAAGCGCGATTCAAGCTGACCGTGAAGCGAATAATGGTATAGCTTCACTCAACACCTCCTGCATTCCTGAAATGACTGTTTTTATTGATCTCTTCAGGACTGCTAAAAGGTTGGTCAGGTCTACCTTCAAGATTCTTCGCCCTTTAGAGCCTAAAAGTTGAGAAACCTTGGAAACTTATCCACTCAAGTCCCTTTACAATGTTCCAAACGAAATTTCCTCGGATGCGAGCCACAAGGTGGGTATCGATTGGTAAATATATTTACCACTCACTCTGAGTTTCTGAACAGTCTTACACCTATAATATCGGAAGAATATGGAACAAGCAAACATTACATTTTTCTCGGGTCACTGTCTGATTCTCCCGAGCCTGGGTATAAAATATCTCTTTACAGGCTTAGATTGCCGTAAAAACACCTTTCAAAAGATGAAAAGGTCCCACTCTCCACTCAAATGGGTGAGCTATCTCCGACACTCATGAGTCTCACTTCATGAACGGCGACCAGGTCAAAGTTCGCAGAACCTATGGAGAATCTGAAGCCTGCTCGGTAAACCATCTGTCGCGAAAAGAGCGTTCAGTAACAAAAAGAAAGGAAGCAAGTGTCTGTTTCATTCGTGGACACAGTTGAAGCCTTTGAGAAAAGTCGATTGGCTGGTAGAAGAAGGCTTCCTCAAGAGATTCCCATCCAAATCGAGCGTCAACCCTCCTTGTTGTTCCCAGTTCCCCTGGCGTCGAACCTCGAGAAGGATCAATGTTCCCTGGTTGTACCAGTGTTGAGTAGGGAACCCGTTGCGGGACTATTTTAGATAATTTTAGTGTAGTCGAGTAAAAGAATTGAGCCCCAAATCATCCAGGACCATTATAGGCAGCGATCTCGAAGAAGGTGTGAGTGAAACTGGTCGCTGATCACCAACACGCGTCGCGTTATCGTATCACCCTGACCAATGCGCTACGTTCGTCAGAGAAGAAAGCAGTCCTGGCTGCTGCTGAAGACATCAACTGTCACTTTAGATATCTTTATCCAGTCCAGTGGACTGCACCGAACCACCTGGTGAAACTAACAGATTCAAAAAACAGACAAAAGCAGAAGGAAAATAAATCTCCGTGGCGCAGCATAACACTGCATTTTCTTCCTTCCTGGTATATTCTTTTTCTTAGTTTTCTAGTGGATAGCAATTAAAAGAATTTCTCAGCATTTCTGAATTTAATTAGAATGTGCTTGCGAAACCCTTCACTCATTCGCGTACTTTGATGGCTCTACAGCTAGTGGGATTCTCAATGGGGGCCCGCAGCTCCCCTATATACCACCTGGTATACCGTGTTCTCCGAAATATTTCGAGAAGAGTCGGAGCCATCATTTGAACATCGTCTCGCAGGGCTCCACTACGTTGTCTAGAGCCATCCCCCTGTGACCGCGATTCTCCGCCTGAATCCTTTGAATATGGAGAAGACGTGACCCAGCCTAGGCGGCGTTGCAGTGCACCATTTACTCTACTCGTCCTTCCGCGAATAGAAATATAGGCTAATTACAAAAAAATTCGAATGTACCACCTGTATCAGCTTTAGACGGTGTGGGTGCGGTCCTCCGCTCATCACCTTGTATTTCGACGTAATATCATAGATCTCCCAGAATGCTTGCAGTTGGCGGCAAAAGTCGTTTCGCCTCCAAGGCGGGCGAGTCGAACACCGCACCTCAAGCTTTCCGGGAGTGTGTCATCCGTTAACGCCATCCCAGCGCGCTTTGTACCCTCTCAGCTTAACGGCTTATGCCGTAACCTTACAGCACTCACACGGTTAACTTCACACAGCTTCAAAAACTTGTAAAGCCTTCGGCCTCGCGGTTTCATGCCGATATCCCATCGATTACGGCTGACCGGCTCACCAAGTTAAACGTGTGAGTGCTGTAAGGTTACGGCATAAGCCGTTAAGCTGAGAGGGTAAAAGCGGCCCTGGTGGCGTAACGGATAGCGCACTCGCCCGGAAAGCGTGAGGTGCGGGTTCGACTCCCGCCTGGGGCACGACTTTTGCCACAACTCAGCATTCTTGTAGCCTGGAGCCCAAGAAGACACTTCGCCCGAGACGCATATCAGTAAAGAATACGCAGCCCCGAGCGAAGACGTGGATATGAGTAACATGGCGGAAGAACACCAAGATATGAAGCCATCTGCGGTTCGAAGCGTATAACTGGAAGAACGTTTAGGAAGTCACGTCACCTCCAAACAGCTGCGATTATTGTATGGACTCACCCACTGCTACTTGGGGGACCGCCCCTCTTGATCTGGAAGACCTCCAACATCGAGCGGATCCGACAACGTCGCCATGGTCTAGCATAAGATCTTCTCTGCAGTCGCCAAGCGCGCGCCGGTTGCATGCGTAGGACCGAGTTCTGGATATCGAAGAGCGATACGTAGTCTTCGTGGTACTCCGAACTAGAAGTGAACGCTGATTGTTACATCGAACAGCTCAAGGAGAATGTCGCACCTTCATGTCGTCTGTACCATCTTGGAAACCCTGTACTGCTACAGGATTATATGTGCTAAGCAGTGTGGAAGCGACAAAACTCCGCCTTATCTTGGAAATCAAAGGGGTTGAGTATGCTGAAAAGACGGAATATGCAAGAGTGTCACCAGGTTTTCCAAAGTGTAAGTAATCCACATACAGAATTCGAATGATATGCTATTATTTCCTTGGAGTCCGAGACAAAAGACTATTTTTGCACCTCCCCGCCCTCCCTGTAAATTCTGTATGGAAGTCAGGCGCAGCTCATTTCCTTACGAGGTACAGTGTGAATCACTTCGTACAGCTTCTTCAAGGATGGAGAGAAAACACGGATGAATCAGAAGTGCGAGTCTACAAACCCTAACAAATGGAGACCGGAATAGTTTCACTTCTTCCTATTCTATAAAGTGCCATTAAATGACG
This sequence comes from Cooperia oncophora, assembly GCA_036418165.1. NCBI lineage: Eukaryota > Metazoa > Nematoda > Chromadorea > Rhabditida > Trichostrongylidae > Cooperia > Cooperia oncophora. Next base: position 12,016 of record MU952331.1, on the reverse strand, counting down.
ACATGTTAGGGCTGGAATCCATTATCTAAGAACTACCGCGCCCAGGGAATTATGCGCACCAAACTAGACCGAAAGATTTCATTAGTGAGGAATTCATCTTCTGTAGTCTCTTTGAAGGCTTTCTTCTCCTATTGCACACTTCGCTCTACACAAAATGTCTGCGCCCTCTGCGAACACGGCTTTAATTTGCGCTTCATTTCATTCTTTATTGGCAAGCTATCGCGTTGCTGATATTGATCGAATGCATAAATTTATTTGCTAAGTTTGTTTTTCCCGATTTACTTCGATAATTTAATTAATAATTGAGTAATTTATGTTGTTTTGTCATTATGAGACCATTTCGAATGAGGGAACTGTCCTGGAAATGAAGGCCCACTTCGTAACTTATATCCTGACTCGGACGGAAGGAGCTCTCAAGAAAGACTTGGTTGAAGTGGGGAATCTAGGAGGCAGGACGTCTCTGCAGATACGCCACTCCCGAGCCAACTCTTGCACCTGCTTAATTGTTACAAATTTAGCAAAAAAAAAATAATTAAGGTCACCATTCCGCGCATTAAATAAGGCTTGACCTCTCAAATGTGTTGGACCGATCGGAAGCGATTTCTCTCCGAGTTTGCGCCCTGCTTTCACAGCATGTCGAAAGCACCGGCCCAGAGAAATCGCTAGACAGCTGACCTAATTTAGCCATGGCCCCCTACAGGCTCCATGCGACCTCACGCGGACATAGATATAGAATCATCAATCAGATGCCCCACTATGTTATCTTTTCTATATAACACTTCGACTCGATAATAATTCTACTGCTTTTTTTCCGCCTAATCATATACTTAGAAACTATATACTATAGACACTATATACAATTCAATCTACCAATCGCATTTGCGACGACTATCACAACTGTGCTTCAACACTACGCATACATATATTTTTAATGGATCGTTTTCTATATATAAGACTCAAACACATAGCTTCTGGACGAAGGCGTCTCTGGCTTTGGGGCTACTGGGCGAGGAGATGGGGAGCTAGCTTCAATGTAATTAACAGGTTCCTTTACTTTGGCGGAGCCTGTAAGCTTTCATGAAGCTGTGAAACGGTAACGAATGGTCCATTTTAGGCGAGAAATTGAAGGTCTCCACATTGTTGCCTGTACAAATCTCGCCATGAGTAAGCATTGCTGTCCCCCATCAATCAAGCCGAAGTACGCCTGCTTTTCTATGAAGGGGACTCATCCGTTTAGAGTCAGCTGTGAAATGCTTGGCAGTCCTGAAGGTTTTGAACAAGAATCCTAACACCTGATTATCATATTTAAATGGGCTACTAAAAAGTCTTCTGTGGATGTTCCACCAGAAATTTTGTAGTTACTTTCTTGCTTCAACAATCGGTGGATAAGGGGCCGGCTCAGCGCCAAATCCCACCAGCGAAAACCAGTGTATGTGCTCACACACCACTGGGCTGTTTTACTTAAGTTTTTAAAGCCATATTCGCCCGAAAAGAAGCTCCCTGAAGCAACGGTCCGCCTTTCGAGAGGTAAAACTAGAACTTTGACCTTTTCCCCATAAGTCACCTTCGTGCAATTGCAATACAAGATCCAGAACGATTCCAGACTTCTCAGTACAGGGAAGTACTCACCAGCTCTACGAACTCCAGCTATTTTTCCTTAGATAGAGCTTCCACTCTTGCTCATTGAGGTTGTCTTTTTGGTTAAGTTTATGTTTATGTCTTATACGTATGTCTTTGTTTCGTTTTGTTTCTTGTCATCTTGCGCATAGTACATCTTACTTAATCTGGCCTTGCATTATGGGTGGGGGATCTCCGGTCTGTATGTTGCCGCGCTTAGAGGTGCCTAACACCTAGGAGCGCTGCTCATCGTAAGAGGTTCATGTTGTTGAGCAATGTTTAGTGTTGACGGGTCCCAAACTGGACTGTTAGAAATAGAGAATACCTAAAACGATGAATCCCTGCTAAGATGAGCAGGATCAATACGTCTTGCAGAACGGGATTCCGCACCCCTGAGCAGACGCTGCGCCTTTTCCGAAGAAGATATAGACCTCATCATTACGTACTGTCGGAGCGGCACAGCCGCACTGCACTGTGACGCGACAGCGGCTGCGGCGAATACGGTGAATCAGTTGATTTCAATGGAATTCTGCTGCAAATCCCCACTTTTTCAATCCTTCAAGTTCTTAAATGGCAGGAGTGAACAATTATCTAAAATTGTTATTGACCTAATTTCTTTTATTTTTCATGGTGCGATTATTATGACTCATTCCGTATGTAATTTTGCCTCCGTTATTCAGCATTTATTGGAATGCTCTTACATTGTTTCAAATAACTCACCTTCCACTTCAGAAGCTTGAAGAGCTGAAAAAGTGGGAATTTGCAGCCGAATTCCATCGAAATCAGCTGATTCACCGTCACCGAGCCGCAGCCGCTGTCGCGTCACAGTGCAGCGCAGTCCTGTGGCCTCCCCGACAGTCATATACTCGAGATCCCTGAGATCGGGTAGGCGGGGCTGAATTTTTCAACTTAACCTGAAGGTGTCTATGCTTCTGGTGGAATATTTCCATCTTGACACAACTGTTGTCGTGTCTCTGTCCAACACAGAACAAGATGACAGTTGTCCCAGTACTGGTAATTATTCACTGACGGACCAGATGCGGTGTCATGTACAAAATGCACGCCTATTCTGCTCAGGGATAAGAATGTGAGCGTAGATTCCTATTTCTGGCAGCCAGATAGGCGGGAACATTTGAGCACGGCACGGAACTGGTTGACTCGGAAATGCTTCCGGTCTTGGGGACGGACTTGTCTTCTTGTTATGTGTTGGAAGCAGAACAAACAATTGTGTCGAAGATTGAATATTAGTTTATCTCACCAGAAGCATAGACTCCTTCAAATAAGGTTAAAGCATGCAGCACGCCTACACGATCTCAGGGATTGAGTATAATGATGAGGATTGTACACCAAGCCCCACCAAGCTGCAACATACCGACCCGCCCGCCTACAAATGGTACCTGACGCTCCTATTGTTACATTCGTGTGATGCCAAAATATGAATGGCGAACGGCATTGACATGGACATTATGCTACCAGGATACATGAACATTTGCACGTACCTACCCGTACTTAGTGAGATGCCTACGGAAAACTTGTTTGAAGTTGGTTTTCGAATCATCAATAAAGAAGGCTTTTCTTCGCAGGTTTATGCCTCGCTTCACTTCGTTCTTTCGACATTTTCCCACTACAGGGGGGGGAGCCAGAAAGACACTTTCCTTTCTTGGCTTTCGAGACGCTATAAGTTACACTCTATTGAATTCTGATCAGACTTTCTACAAAGAGCCTATTAAATACTATCATGGATTTCCGCCCCACGCCTTCTGGGCGGTCCGGCGAGTGGGTTCTGCCACACGACCGTGAGTCGCTACCTGAGTTCAGCGAGATCGTTGAGATTTCTCCGCCACTGTAGACCACCCTATTGAAGTCCGCCCGAACCATGTAATTGAGGGGCGGGGGGAAGAGATACATTTCTAAGTGACTCATGGATATTCCACCTTCTTCAAGTTTCTCAAACGCCTTTCATTCCCAAGTAGCGAGAGTTTTTCCCAACGCCCTTTGATTCCATGTGGTGTCACCCAATCCTGTAGCAGTACAAAGTTTCCAAGAAGGTACGGGCGACGACATGTGGAGAGGATATTCTTCTCGAGTTGCTCGATGTAACCGCCAGCGCTCACTTTCAGGTCATGTCCACGAAGAATTCATCATCAACGCCGCACCGACCGCGTTGGCGAATTGAGGGTGGAGATGATATCGTAGACCGTAGCGAAGTTGTCGGAGCTGCTCGATGATCGGAGGTCTTCAGATGCGGGAGAGGTACAGCTGATCTGGTCAGGCTATCACCATGGGTGACTCCATACTACACAGTTTCGCAGCCTGTTTGAACGGTGACATGAAATTCCAATAGATCATCTCCAGTCAGCCAGCGACCTACGACGTATCCACGTCCCTCTGTCTGGGCGCGAAACTTTGCCTGAATTCGTGCTAACTCGGCTGAAGCTCTCCTTTTTTGCCCCCCCCCCTCTCCTGTATATAGCATGCTGCTAGCATTTTAGACCGAGTACTAAGTATGTTGCCTACCTGCCTTTAATCTGTTGTGACTATGCTGGCTGATTTGATAATAGCTCTAGGATCGGTGCTGTCCAATAAAATGTTTCCGAAAGGTTTTCTGCCTTTCGTATTGAATTCAGACACCCAAATAATATGGACTCTCACTGAGTATGTCTTGCTAACCGCTTTTCAATAATTCTTACAGCAAGTGAGTCCTTCAAATTTCTCGGAGCCAGCGGTCGTTCTTGCTGAAAGGCCACGACAAGTGTAAGCTCCTTAGCACAAAGTCCCGGCTAACCCCACAATTATAGAACATTTTGTGAATTCTGCCGATCGCAGCGGATCGAAAAGACTCATGTAAACGCCGATTGCTTGTTTAGATCCGTGTGAGCTAACACCTTGTTTCTTCACGATTTGCACAGATTTGCGAAAGGAGAGCGCAGGGACAGAATTGGAATTGAGAAGTCTGAAGAACAGTCTTGCTCAAATTTAAGAGAAGTTTGAAGCAGTGTTGAAGCAACTGGTAAGGAGAATTTCTTGCTTCGATCATAGCCTTTCTTTCGACCTAGGCACAGCGAGAATTTCCTGCTTCCATTTAAATTCCACGCTTGGCGCAACTTCAAATTGTTGTCTGTTGCCCTATTCTTATGAGCATTGCAGTAAATTAGGAATTTCCGAATTCGACTGATGCGAGATGCGCCAAGCATTCTACTTCCATTCGGTTGTAGTGCTATTATGAAACGTATGTGAAATGATTTGTTTCAAACAGCTAATGTACGAAACAGCCTTAATGTTGTTACCAATGCAAATGGATAGAAAGGCTGTCAAAAAAGAGAAAAAGGGGGAAAAGGGATTCAGACATGAAAGAAAAAGAGAAAATATCGGCCAGCGCGGGTGGTGGCATTTGATCTCGAGTTTTTCGCTGGTATGTGATGTCAGTTACAACTGTACATCCCTCGCTCACAAAAGTTTCTGACGTCTGTAACTGAAAGGTTCTAGGATTGATGAGCCTAACTGGGTCCACAAAAACAAAAATAAACAATATTTTTGTGTCGCTTTTATCCTCAAACATTTCGAGTGACCACGTCTCGGGCCCTAAGTATCTAGTATTGAGTAGTATCATGGTATCAGTAGTAGTATAGTATCAGTAGTATGAGTATAATATTTTACATTCATTATCTCAACATCGTCTTTGCTTTGTTTACAGTGCCGCACCTCTCGAGGTTTTTAGGTGAAAATTTTATTCAACGGTCCAACATTTCGTCGTGCTCGTCTTCTTCATAAGCCTGAAAGCGTTTTGAGCTAGGAGATGGACACCACCTATCAAGCGCTCAACCTAGCCTTAGTAGTTCTGATGACGAGTTCTGAAGTCAACGAGAAAGTCCTGCAGAGCACGAAAAGTGCACTCATAAGGGTTCCACCGAGAGTCCATTGTAAAAAAATATGTGCCCAGAACGATATTCTACCGTAATCCCATGAAGATGGACTGCAAAGGGTGCCCTCAATATAGTCGCAACCTCATCAGCTAAAGCGTGTTTGGCAGTTTTCAAAGGTTATTGACACTTTCATGATGAAAACTGAAATTCTCTGACATTTCATCGATTCCTGTGCTAACCGATACTAGTTTTCGCTGTAAAGTGTAAATTGCAGCTATTCCATCAGTGATGGGTCAAAACAGATCAAAATTGAGCGAGGATTTTTCTTCTCGCTTATTTTCCTCCCTTACGGCAGCCAATGGATATTCTCCGTATTGTTGATCGGTCACTGAAGCGCATGTGCGGACAATTGAGGGGAGAACTCGTTCGAATGTCGAAGACCGCGGCTAACCACCCCTGTTATGTCGACAAAACTCGTGCTGACCATGCGATTCTTCGCAAGCAACATCTCGCAGTTCGCACCGCGCACGCACTTCTCATTTCCGGTTCTTTCGATGAATTATGTGTGACACATACAAATGTGTTGTCAGTGACATATTCGGAGGGGTAAAAGTTTATTAGCAGTTCACTTTGCTGAGCGATGGGGCGCCGATGTTGTGAAAAAGAGGCCTTGACTTTGTACCCTTCAGGAAATCTATTTTCACGAGCGAGTTCCACCGTCAGAACCCGAACAGTTTTTGGCAGGAAAAGAGCTCGCACCCGATGGGGCGCCGATATTGTGGAAAAGAGGCTTATCGCAGGCACCTGCGCTGAAAAACCTCATATGCCTAATTTCCTCAGAGCTTGCCCCAAGGGTAGTTCCACATCATAGCACGAATTTGACATGCTTAGCGCCGAAACGCAAGAGCTGGTGCCCTCGCTACAGGATACAGTACCAGTACGGAGTCTTTAGCGCCAGTGCCGTGGGTGCCCAAGATCGCGGCAAGCTGATTCGATATTCTTGTTTGAGAAAACAAACTGTGTTCTCCCAGAGCTTTATTATCGGGGTAGGCTTGGAAACATCCGGGGAACAAGCAGAGTAGGGAGTGCTGTAGTGGCAAGCGCCGCGCCTGAGAACGTGCAGTCCGACAGCGCTCCCACGCCTTCCAAATCTTTTATTCTGCAGGGACTTAATGGGAACGAGATTCCTTCCAGAGGATAAAATACGCTGACATCTACATCAACTGTCTCTTGCAATTTATTGTAAGGACTATATCGCCTTCAGTATGTCACTGTAGCCCTGAAAGCAGAGTGCGTTTCTCACCCAAAAATTGGACTGATCGATGGGTGCCCTTTCCTTTTCACCCTTATATTCTTATATTATCCTATTTTATTATTATTTTATTCTTATCCTTATATTTCACCGAGGAGTTTTTCGATGAAGGCTGACTGTGACCGCCCGACCATGAGCGAGGCTATGGGGAGGCACTTGTCACTACACCAGCTCAGCCCATCTGATCACTATTATTAGGCTTATTCTGCAATTCGAGTGTATAGTGAAACAAAGTCGTTCTCGACCGCTTAATTCGAGTGGTGCAAACCATTTTATCAAACAATTCGATTCCAACCCAGTTTTACCGTACCATATACAGGGGGGCCAAAAAAGTCATTTTGCCTCCATGACTTTCAAGGCGCTATAAGTTACACTTTATTAAATTTTTATCGGACATTTTTACTACCATATTAAAGAGCACATTTATATAATGATACTCCGCCACAGCCTTCTGGAGGAGCGCCATCGAGAGATTCGGCCGCGCGAAAGTGAGTGGGTACCGGAGTTGAGCGAGATCGTTGATTTCTCCGCCACTGTAGACCACCCTGTTGAGCTCCGCCCGAACCGAGTAATTGAGGGGGTTTAGTTCAGGACCCCCGCTTAAATACTCCATCTTTTCCAGGTACTCAACGTTCTTCCATTCCAAGTAGGCGAAAGTTTTTCCAACGCCCTTCGATTAAATGTGTTGTCACCCAATCCTGTAGCAGTACAAAGTTTCCAAGAAGGTACGGGCGACGACATGAAGATGGGATATTCTCCTCGAGTTGCTCGATGTAGCCACCAGCGCCCTCAGTCTGGGGCCCACGAAGAAAATATCGGTTCATCCATTCCAGGTACGGCCGGTCCACACCATCAACCCGCGCCTTGGTGAATGGGGTGAAGATGATGTCCTGGACCGTAGCGACGTTGCCGGAGCTGCTCGATGTTTGAGGTCTTGCAGATCAAGAGTACTGGTCTCCAGGTAGCTATCCATGGGTGATTCCATTCAAGAAGTTCCGCAGCTGTTTGGAGGCCACGTGAATTCCAAAGGCGTTCTCCACTCTGGAGATGACTTCATATTTTGGTGTACATGAAGGTGAATGGCGGCAGCCGGCTCCTGCTTATAGAGGAAGATCTTGGGTATCTTCCGCCCTGGTACTCATATCCACTTCCTCTGGGCTGCGAAAACTTCGCTCATATGTGACTCGGCCGGAATGACTTTTTTTTGGCCCCTCCCCCTGTACTGTGTAGCGGCTGCGCGCGGTCGCAGTGGCTTGACTGTAGACAAACCACGGAACAAACATTACGCCTGATTCACCTGCAGTTTGCATAGCCTCGGTCCTCAACGATATATGTAGGATTCTCCCCTATTGCAAATCGTTCTCCTAACGGTTTTCTCTTTCTCTTCTGGGTGTGGAAATTACAGAAAATATTGGCCATCATCCACTATCACATCGCGTCCTTTGATACGGTAGGTCCTCTTGCCAGAATGGCGAGAATGGAGACCGAATCTTTGGTTCCTTTCTCTGAACGTCCCTGCAAGGTCAAGAGGCAGGCTATTGTAGTCGTCTAAATTGGGCTAGCCATACGGAAAGGAATTCTGAAGTAAGTGCTCCACTTTTCGTAGCGAATAACCAGTTTGTGGAGGGTAAAGATTAAAGGCATGAAAAATGAAAAGGTCCTCAGGGAATTCCGTACTGCGGTGCCGCGACCGACGCTCCGCACCTGCCACACCCTCACTTATCTGCCTGGCTCGAAGGTATACGGCACGATGATTTGGTACTCGGTCAGGCCTTCCAAGGGTAGCTTCCTTGGGAAAGGCGCTGCAAACTCTTGCTCAGGGGGCGGAATCCCGTCCTGCCAGGCATATTAATCCTGCTCGTATTAGGGATTTATCGTGCCAACTGCCTTCAAAGTTACACACCCAAGTCCGCCATTTCATACGACTCGGCTGCGCGTGCGAACGGCATCACGCAACAATACAAGGAGGCTACATGTGAAAAATGTTTGAAAAAAAACCTCGTTACGGTTTCGGATCTGATTTTGAAGAGATTGCAAATCGAAGCTCCTGACATCAACTTTGCGTGCAAAAGCGGTGCTGATGTATGTGTATTCCTGATGTTGGGGCACAAGGCGTACGGTCTTGGCCCGATTGCCGCCTAAGCCAACCAAGCCTTTCACATTGTTGGGATCGACTAGTTGACTGCAAACTTATCTGCTAGCGCGAACCCAGTCTTCGCAGATTATTGCATAGGCTAAAAATGATGAGGTTCAGTGCTAGCCGCTCCCTTTCTGCAAGCGGCATACATTCTAACCCAGGTACTTTTCAACGTTAAAAGTCTCTCAGTAAAGCTAAGAATAGGGGTTTAATTCACGGAACTGTCGGTAGACGCAGGCAGACCATGCCGACGACGAAATAGTCTTCAATTAAAACAAAAAAGTTGAATATCGCGATATTGCAAGCCTGAACTCGTCGAGCTAAATGCACCCGAGTTTTCGGCAAAATTATTTGAGTCTGGGCGTAGCATCCCTTGCAAACGCATCTATTAATTGAATCGAAAAGAGTCCACTTGAATGTGATTTTCGTTTTGATCATTAAGCGACCTTGTTAGCTGGACACGTGACCGGTTTCCACTTCACTTTAGCTCATCATTAATTTGCAAATTGCATGATTAATGCAAAATCGAACGCTTTCTGATGTCTCCATCACTACGAAGGCCAGTTTGTTTGTTAATGAGTGAATCACTTGAGAATTCCTCCATGAAATGTCATCAACTGCAACTGCAACTCCTAGCCATAGCCTCCCCATCCCTGCTTTAGCCAGAGTTGTGATGCTCTCTCCGATTCAACTGTTATAGTGTCCTAAAGGCTGGTGGTATCTTTTAAAGGCAGTTGGCACGATAATTTCATGTACACTTTGAAAAAGAGCAAAGGTGCCCAGTAATGCAAAAATAGTGAAAAAACGGGGCGAAATGGTGGGGAAACCACGAAATGGGGGCTTTATTTCTTCGCTGCACTGCGGCAGTGGACGAGCGAACGGCTGGGGTAAGCGCTGCTCTAGACGAGTCTACTAATTAAACCGTTTACTGCTGGCAAAAAGCCACATGTCAACACAGGAGGTTATACACGTGGCACGCCTGCCTCCACAATATCACGTCCTCGTGAATGCTATACGTCCAGATAGGGGTACCCTCCTTGGCAAAAGGCGCTTTTCAGCTCTGTCAGGGGTGTAGGTTAGGACTCCACGAGAGGTCACGGCTGCCATGTCTCGCCTCGCCGCGCGCGGCGATTGCAACTGATTTTACGAGAGCAACATGGTCGTGCGATTAAGATCCCGGTCCCTTCACATAGTTCTGGCATCACGCGAATCTGCTTGGGATTTTTCCAAACCAGAATATTCAATGGGACGACAGTATTTTTGAATGGCAGCTGTACTTATTCGACGGGTTGCTGTATTTCTTCAATAGGACCTACTTTTACCGTCTGGCCGAGAATCTTAAACCTTACAATATCTTACAATTGAGGCCAAAAGAAGGATTCACCCTGAAAAGAATTTTCGTAGATTGCTGATGTATTCTCTAAATATTATTTCTATGTTAATGGGCGTTGTTTTATACTAGTAGTTGAATATCGGGCCCATTCCTTTCATAGCCTTCACACCTGCAAGTATAAAGCAGACGGTTGGAAATCTCATGAACTATGCAAATGCAAAAAATACATAGCGAAAGCATCGCGGAGAGCACCTCCGCGGCGGCGGCAGGCTGACCTCTCGTGGAGTCCTAACCGTTTCCCCCCTGTTCCGGCACGGAATTTCGCCATGACTCGTATCAATCCTACTCGTCTTTAGGGATTTATCGTGCCAACCCCCTTTAAATCGCATGCCAGCCTTTCATTGTGAATTAGAAGTACTGCCATGTGGTCTACGCAGCACGTATCGCGTAAGCTACCCGCGGTCGAGTGAACCAATCTCGTAGCGTCTGTTCTCATATTCAAAAATGTTCATAAGAGCACAACGGGAACGCTCAAAGTTACCTGTGCAGCTCCACCGCAGTAAGTGCTCAGGTAGTCCAGATGAGCGCTGAAGTAAGGACGAAAAACCCGAGAAAGGGCTCTAACCGCCATCTCCCGCTTGTCGCGTGTCATCCATCACGCTACTGCGGAGCCGCTCTCATGGTTAGGGCGTGACCCTCTCAGTTCATGTGCCATTGTTTCTACACTTACATTCTGGAGTCTGATTTTTACCCATAACTCGGCGTTCTTGTTGCATAACTTCTCGTCGCAGCGCGTATTGTGCCTCAAAGCACGCCCACGTTCAATTTGATGGTACCCGCGCCCTTTCTGGATATCATAGCCCCCCTATGAGGATGCAGTATGTACTAGTTTTGCATCTCAAAAAGGCGAGAGGATAGCGCCGTTCGCTAGTGAAGAGTCGGCCGCCTCCGCCCACCTGGCCAGCATAGGGTTCTATATAGGGCATTTTCCATGATTTTTTCTGCTTTTTTCTTCACTACTGGATCACGTATTATATGAGCTCCATAACTCATTCTTGAAAGCGGGCTCAGCCTTTGAAAGCTAAGCCTAAGCAGTCATGGCAGCCAGGTGAGCGGGTGGCTTCCTCTTTACAAGCGGGTGGCGCCATCCTCTCGTATTTTTGAGCTGCAAAATCAGTACATCCTCCACCCTTGTCGACAAAGCTACGATATCTGAGGAGGGCGTAGGAACATCAAATGGCGCTGCCTTTAAATAGCACATATCATATTCAAACCATTCCGAAATCATCACACTCGCAACGTTTTCTTGTGTGAATCCCAAGTGGGTCACACCTCGTTTGAAGTCACACGCGACATTAAGTCTGAATTAGATCCTGGTGCTGTCCAGCTGTGCGGTGTAGGAACGGTATTATCTCTTCCACTCAGATGGTTTCGAATGTGAGAGAACATCGATTTGACGAACACTGAAGCCGATTCGTACAGTCGGATTCTCTCTAGTCGCTTTTATATCGGTCTTTTGCGAAAGCAGAAGTGACAGAAGTCCTCACCTTCCTAAGGAAGCGTTGATGTTCTATGAAAGGATTCTCCATGGGTTGATCGATTCAAAGGAGACCACGTGCGGGAACTATCTGTAACGGCGCTGCTCGTTTTGGAGGAGGCATTTTGGACTAAAGCTAGCTCATTTTGTTATTGTATTGGTCAGACTTTGGTCAGTCCTGTAGACCCCTGCGAAGTTGTGAAATTGTTGCAGTGAG
>MU952330.1:0-10318 GCA_036418165.1 Cooperia oncophora | reverse complement strand
TCTCAAATGAAACTTTATGGAAAAATCAATGACATTGCAGCCTGTCAGGAAAAAGGTTCACGACAACAGGCTGAAGGGGCCGTTGCGTTATATCATAGTTCATCAGTCATTCAGTGTAAAGGTGAAAATAGACTCATCCGTTGAAGACTCTCACATATCATATCTGCTTTTCTGCTACTTGTCTCAACATTAACAAGCGTCCAGTCTTTCAGCGGATGGAACTGCTACTCATTAATTGCTATTCAAACGAACCAGAACTTCAGCCTGGCAGCTTTTCCCAGGACTTTCGTTAGAATCCTTTTTTAATCAAGTCTTTTTTGAGGTGGAATCCTTTACATTCAGTCTATGTTCCAGTGCTGAACTTTCCATGCCGTGCTAGTGTAGCTGCAACTGGCGCAACGCCACTAACAGGGCACGTCCTGCCGCTGGTTAAAATTTTCTGAGAATACGACCTCCCCTCTGACTCACTCCTCTGCTCTCGGATACGAACCTCCTTCCCCTTCCCCATCCTACCTACATTTTCCTAGACTGTCCCGATTTTCTACCACTTATTGCAGTTTTGCCGTCACTTCCCGAGAATTTTCTGGATTTGTCCCAAAATTTTGCTGTCGAGCGGAGGTTGTTTTATATAAAATTTGGCGGCGCCACCCAACTAGGCATAGCAGTGCAAAACGGTAAAGTCCGCGAAAAGTTAACAATTTGGAACATTGTTTCCTAGCACCACAAATTTCTTTCAAAGGCAAGTACGACCGTCCGCCTTCTCCAACAACGGGCAAATACAACCCCCTATTAGCGTCCATAGAACAAAATACTATCAAAAAATTTTCTCAGACCAAATACGACCCCCTCCTGCTTCTGATTCTCAACCTATGACAAGGTCTGGCCGCAGTGTCCACCTATGCGTCAGAACAGCCAAAGCTTTCTAATATTTTCTTGTTAATTAAATTATAACTGCCTTGAAAATTTTCACATACACTGATTTTTCAGCACAATGAGATGTACATAGACAGGAGACATCATCGTGATGGGGAGAAAGGAGCTGTACTCTTTCCAAAAGAGGGCCTCCGTACAACTCTCTCCCCCCCCCCCCTTACCAACACTTTCCAGCAACTGGTGCAATTCTCGACAGTGATACGAGGGTAGACATTGAACCAAAACTCCAGGTGATTGACACAGGCCGTCTGGGAGTTGCTTCCCGATACTGCACTTCCATAAATCCGTCACAGTGAAAAGAACGAGCTGATCTCTGTTGGCAGCAGTTTTCCGCTCTACAGTAAGGTACGCTGGGCTTGTTGAACTGTGTAAGTGGTAAGTAGGAGGGGATACGTGCGGTCAATCGGTCGAATGCTGCTTGTAAAAGGAAGAAATCAGGCTTCGCGAACACAAGTTAAATGCATGTCGCAAGACACCTTCGAAGCTGACAAGAGCAAGGTATGGCCGTCAATGCCATCGTACGGAACCCCTTTGAAGCTCCGCCTACAAAAGGGCGTAACTTTGTCTCCGTGCTTCTGCCCCTGTAGGCTGCTCGTTCTTTTGACTGATTTGATGTGGAACTTAAGCGCTCGGTCACATAAGGCACCCAGCTCATCACCAGCAACTGTGTTGGCCGAGAAGTCCTTCCGAGATATGCGAAGAAAATACTTCACGCTCATTCTGTTTGAATTTTCAGATATTCGCGATAATCGGCATCAAGGAAAAGCCCGTCAGTTGTTGTGAGAGCAGCTTACAATTAATGCTGTGGATAACTTACGGGCAGCAGCGATCGACCTTTCCAGGAAATTGATGGTTTAGAGAATGTCTATTAAAAATCTTCGCCAGCCAGGGGAAGGACGACTCTCTCCTCATCTCTCATACTTCCTACACGTGATATTACCAGCAAGTCCGCCAAATTACCATGGAACTTTGAATGGAGTCCTGGGTAGATCGATAGAGTATAAGGTTATTTACAAATATAGATAGCAAAACTGCAACCTGCCTTTCAAGCAACTTATGAGCAGGTAAAGTTTGTAATGGTGCAATAGGGTAGAGGTGAAGTCGTCGAACATCAAACCTTACCGAACCACCACGACTCGATTTGATGGATTCGATTCCTCGCTTATGCTTCACAGCTCACCACCAAGCCTCCACCCTACTGCACCATTACAAACTTTACCTGCTCATAAGTTGCTTGTGAAATGCAGGTTGCAGTTTTGCTATCTATATTTGTAAATAACCACATAGACTCTATCGAGCTACCTGCATTCAAAGTTCCATGGTAAGTCGGCGGGCTTCCCTGGTTAATGAACGGCAAGTTCTTTGAACTCTGCTGCGCTTCCTCGATTTCTGCAGAGTGGCCGTGCAGTAGCACAAATCACACAAATAAAGAGAATAGCGCGATTTAACTGCTCCGAAGGTCCCAAAAGCCTGCACGAAAACATTACGTACCCATCCGTTGAGACCTTCAGGACTCACAACACAAGTCACCAACCATAATATTGAAGAGGTGTTTTGTTTTTGGGAACGTTTCTAAAAATTTGTTGGAATAGTCGCAGGGGTTTGTGACCAGCTTATTATGAATTCTGGTGCTAGCATTACTACTGACGCGTTGTGCGCGGGGGACGACTGACTGAGACATTTCGGTTGAGAGTATTTTGCAGAATCGTAGGAAAACTGGAGGAGTGCTGCTTCTTTGAAGACTATGACTTCCTGGTGAGCCGACCATTCACGGAAATCTTTTTATTTGTGATCCGCTTTGTGATGGTGTGAGTGTGTTTCACCAGAAACTCATAACTTTCGTTAATATAGCCTCAGAGAGTCAAAGTGCTGGTTCGGACCAGACGTGGTGGTGAAGTAATAACAACTGAAATGAGTTGATAAGGGATAGTACGCCAGTGAAACTATACCGCGTGTCGCAAAGGGGGTGGGACGATCATACTAATAGTGCTCCTTAAGAAAGGATGAAGTCTTCGCCTATTGATCAATCCCTTTGTGGGATGCGGCACGCATTCTACTTCCATTCAGAATCGTAGTGGCTTATTGAATGCGATGTGGCCTATACAATGACTTGCGGTGGCCAGCCGATGTACAAGTCAGTGTTTTATCCTCCCAGACGAATCTGGTACCAATTTACCGTCCCCGGAGGGTAGAAGGCTTGGTTGGCCTGGGCGGGTGTCGACCTGGGATTCGAACCCAGGACCGCGCGAGTGGTAATGCGCCACCTGTCACTAAACCACCTCCGCCTCATAGTCCATAAAAACTGATAAGAGCTGATGAGGGGCTTGGCAAAGAGAACGTCATGTGGTCCTAGCGCGTGTCGCTGCAACAATGGAAAAGTGATCCAACAAACGATTCGTATACAGACGCGGTACGAGAAACTGGTGGTGGAAAGCGACATAATGACTGATAGGGATTGAGGAGAGTTCCTCCTTGCTTTTCTTTTTCACACTTCCAACTACTGAATGAGCACTGTGGCTCAAGCAACAAAGGTAGGCTGGAGAATGAGAATTCTTTCCTTTCGCTAGAATCAGAAGCGATAGAGTCAGATGCAAATCGCTATGCCCTCCTCCGGCTACAAGGGAATACTTTTGATATTCGTCAATGAGGAGTCATAAGAGATAATAAAAACTGATTGTGTGCAAAATGCTCGGGAATAGTTGCAAAGGCTTTCATTCTCATTTCGATTGTATTAGCATCAAAATTTCAGCAAAGCTTTCTGGATTTTCAATGAATAGTAGATGTTTTCGAAGAGTGATGAGCACTGGCCATTGGCAGTTGAACATGATATAGAGCGGCAGGCGATGTTCCAAAGACGGAACTTAGGACAGGCACTTGATATGGGGGTCGATACAGATGTCCATCATTAGTCAGCCTCAAGCCGCTTACCATGTGGATCACGTAGTAGTTCGCGCCAGCCAAACTGGTGAACCAAATAATGCTTGAAGAGCTACAGTTCCCCTTACCGATGAGTACAGAAGAAGGATATATCAAAGTTTCCCGTTCAGCCTATTTTTTTAGTTTTTCTAAATGCATGTGAGAAACGGAAACTAAGCGACTTCTTTGAATCACCCTCTCTAATTCATTGAAAGAAAATTTCAAGAAAATAATAGAGATCAAGATACTATATAAATCAAATAAATCATTATCAGACCACCTACATACCCTCTCTAATTCGTACCCTCGTCATCCGGGCAGTTGATTAGGGCGGTCGTCAACGGGCCGCAGCGCGTGCCAGGAACTATTTGCTTTTTCCAGGCTAATTTAGTCATTTTTTCCAACTTTTCACTGTTTTGGCTACTTTTTCCCAGATTAGCAGCTCCTTATCTTCACAAGGTGGAAAAAATGACTAAATTAGCCTGGAAAAGCAAATATTAGGTTGTCCGGAAAGTTCTTAGCGTTTTGGGTGTTTAACTTTAAACGATCATAACTTTCTTAACACTCATCGGATTTAATCCAAATAAGCACCATTCGAATCAGCACACTTTTGCCAATGTGGCAGCAGTCGAGAAATCCCATCCAAAGAAAAAACTGGGTGGTCGAGAATCCACGAAATCTGCGAAGGTCTTTTTTGCCTGGTCTTAATTGATGAAGTATTTTTCAGCAAGGAAGTTCTGAAAATGTCTGAAAAGGTGACAGTCGGTTGGTGAAAGGTCTAGAGAATATGGTGGGTGAGGTAGAACTTCAACTCCCAATTCGTTCAATTTATGGATAGTGATTTGTGAAACGTGTGGGCGGGCGTTGTCATGCAAAAGAATCGGACCCTTTCTTTTGATAATTGGCTGCAGCTGACAATATTTTCGGTACATTTGGTCGGTTTGTTCACAGTAGGGTTCTGCTGTGATGGTTTGGCCTGGTGATGAAAAGTTATAGTGGATTACAACAGCCGATGACCACCAAACCTGACCAGAATTTTTTTTTCGCGAGGGTTCGGCTTTGAAAATTACCTCGGTGGTTCCTCCAAATCCAACCACTGTCCGGAACGTCTCCTGTTATCATACATGATCCATTTTTCATCACAGGTGACAAATCCGTTCAAAAACGGGTCAATTCTTTTGCGCAAAAGCAGTGAAGAAGGAACCTCGAGACGTGCCGATTCCTGCCGGTCACTCCGATTGTGGGGCACCCAATTGTCGAGTTTTTTCACCTTCCCAATGCGTTCCAGACCATCTGCAACAGTGGATTTGCCAAGGCCTAGCTCTTCTGCTATCTCTCGAACTGTTTGGGATGGGTCAACCTTCAAAATCCCCCTAAAATCCTCGTCAGATATTGCTTTAGGTCGACCGCTATGAGGCTCACCTTCAAGGCTGAAATCTCCAGAGCGAAATTTATTGAGCCATTGCCGCACAGTGCTTTCTTTAGCACTATTGGGCCCCCACACCTGGTTAATTTGTTGAGCTGTTTCGATTGCGGATTGCCCCAATTTATAGCCGAAGAAAAAAATCGTCCGAAGTGCTCTTTTCACATGCTTGAAAAAATCTTGAAAAAAAAGGGTTTATCAAGCAATGGTGAAAACGGCAATTATACCATCAGATAGCGCAAGAAATTCTCTACAGGATGTGCTACTGAGAAGCAAGGCAGAATGAGTTTTTAATCAGCAGTGAATGTACAAAGATTAGGTGCACAAAACGCTAAGAACTTTCCGGACAACCTAATAGTTCTGGCACGCGCTGCCTGACGACCCCCCTAATCAACTGCCCGGATGACGAGGGTATATCTATGGATTTCACGGTACACTTCTAGCTATAGATAATGAAACTCTTTGGAATTTCTCTGCGGGGGATTCGATGAAGTTTATGGGAGGCACAAGCAGGTTTTCGAAATTCTCTCTTCATGAATTCTCTTGCAAAGTGTAATTTTTGTAAGGACTACGTCCAACAAGAACAAGACGTATACTTCCTGGGGGAGAGGGGGGGGGGGAGAGGGGGGTCCGCCACATGAGCACTCCTTGGCTCCTGGAATACCTTTTGTTGTAGGATTGCGTAATGTAGGATTTGAATGTATGTTAGAGATTGTCCCATGTAATATCCCGCGCAATGTACGGAGCATTGTATTATGACTATCCTTGTGTTTTATGTTGTCAGGTTCTCTCCGGTTCAGTTACTCAATAAAGCTGCTTGTCTACTGGTGACAACTACAACAACTGGCGATCAGGCGAGCAGCGGATCTCGACGCGGAAGAAGAACGACTCCAGCCCCGGCTCCAAGCCTGGTCGAACTGCTGGTCGAGTCCACCAAGAAGAAGGACTCCAGCCCCGGCTCCAAGCCTGGTCGAACTGCTGGTCGAGTCCACCAAGAAGAGGACTCCAGCCCCGGCTCTAAGCCTGGTCGAACTGCTGGTCGAGTCCAAGAAGAAGGACATCAGCCCCGGCTTCACGCCCGGTCGAACTGCTGATCGATTCCTGAGAAGCGCTCGCTTTCTGCCCGGTCGAGCTGCTGAGTCGACAAGTTCTCAGCCCCGGCAGTAAGCCCTCAAGTGCTGTGCACGTTGCTGCCATATCGATCAGTCTTTAGCTACTGATCAATACGCACGATAATCGTATCAGACGGTTATTGTGGTGCGGAGTTCTGTGTTAACACATCGTTTAGGATCTACGACACTGAGAATGGACGCAGACACGTTACGTACCATCCTCGAGGCACAAGCAAGGATGCAGCAGCAGATGTTCAACGAGCTGGTCAGCCGCGTGGAAGCAATGGTCACTGCTTCGCAACCCGCAGTCTCGACAACTCCCGTCTCAACAGCCGAGTTCGTCACGAACTCGCTCTCATCGCGTCTCCCCGAATTCGTCTACGATCCTGACAATGGCTGCACATTCGAAGTCTGGTTCAATCGATACGAGGATGTCATCGCAAAGGATGGAGCCACGCTGAACGACGCAGCGAAGGCTCGGTTGATCGTCTCTAAACTCGACGCCGTCACTTACGCACGGTTCACGAACCACATCCTCCCGAAAAGGGCATGCGACGTTGCCCTGGAAGACACTGTGGCAATCCTGAAGGAACTCTTCGGCCACAACACATCGGTCTTTGCGAGACGGTACGTATACCTGAAGACCCAACGCAATGGAGAGAACCTGCGAGACTACACCGGACTTGTCACAGTCAAACGACAACACGAATGGACCGACTTCAACTGACCAGCGTCAGCCGTAGCGGATGAAGTGCTGGTGATGGAATAAGCTGGATTGGTCGCCCCTGAAGACACCGACATACGAGCTCGTGCTCTCCGCAAGATGGAGGACAATCCACGAACAACGCTGAAGGAGCTCGCCGCTGAAATCCAGCAATTCCTCGACATTCGCCAAGATGCCGCACTACTCGAACGAGCCGCCTCCACGCACCAACGCTCCGTCGACTACTTCCACAACCAGCAGAAGGACAAGGATCGCGGCCGCTTCACCACTGTTGTTCGATTGTGGAGCAAATCATGGTCGAAGGGAATGTCCTTTCCTGAAGAAGACGTGCTACGACTGCAAGACGACAGGCCACAAGCGAGGATTCTGCAAGAACTTCAAGAGGAAGAGGAAGCAGAAACCGCACAACGCGAAAGCAGATCTGTCGCAAACGTCGCTCATCCGCTTTATAAACAACAGCTTGATGCCGCTCTGATACCGCATCCTATCGCCTCAGTGGTAAATAAATGGAAAGCGATACGCATAGCGCTCTCGACACTGGAGCAGAACGTGACCTTTACTCGAGCGAAAGCAGACTGTGTTGCAATCTTTGGTCGGTCGCGAAGCTACACGCTCCTCGATGACAACTCCGAAGTCTGCAACTGACAAGCGAGTTCAAAAGTTCAAAGGCACTATGACTGCAACTTCTCACTGGCATGGTCAACCAGACAGACGAGGTACGCTGCCTATCTTCACCGGACAGTCCATAGTTATTCGGCCTAGAGATCCTACACAATACGAATGACAACAAAACTGTTTCCGTCACCTAACGAGCAAGGATCGATTACAGTCGTATGTCGAAGACGCTCAACACACGATTCACACGCCGCCGAGGAACGGACAAGCCAGACGGCTTCGGTGGATACCTTAAGCAAGGACTCGCCGAAGTTGAGAGGCGCGAGGAAGCCGCAACGACGCTCTGCAGACTTTTCTGATGGCTTACCGCTCTACGCCGTGCCCTTCTACAGCAGATCAACGATCACCTGCGGAAGCCTTCCTTGGACGCCGACTGCGGACCGAACTTGACTTGATGCTGCCACCAGAGGACGTCACTATGGGAGCACGAGACGTCAAGATGGAAACTCAGTTCAATCGTCGAAATGGAGCACGACGCCGCAGTTTCAAGGTCAACGACGCTGTTCATGTCAAGGATTATCGAGGACCAAAGCCTTCATGGATACCTGGAACCATCGTTTCGGTACAACACCACCTACATCGTACGCTGTGGAAGCAACTTATGGCATCGACATGCAAACCAGCTGCGACCGAGGATCAACACAACAACGACAAACGCTTTCATGGAAGTGTTCGATCTACCGCTGTTCAACTCCGCGAGCAGAGACAATGTGGCGCCACCGACGACGACAAAGCCGCCTCGACGATCGCACGTGTCCGACGACCACAACGCCGACTCCAGCTGGACCCTCAAGAGGCCCGATACGTGTTAACTTGAAAGGGGAGGTGTTGTAGGGTTTCGTAATGTAGGATTTTTGAATGTGATGTTTAGAGATTGTCCATGTATAGCCGCGCAATGCTACGGGAGCATTGTAATATGACTATTCTTGTGTTTTTATGTTGTCAGGTTCTCTCCGGTTCAGTTACTCAATAAAGCTGCTTGTCTACTGGTGACAACTACAGATACTTGTTATAGGAAAAACAGGGGAAATGAGAGAAACACTTTCAATAGAGGCAATTCCGTGGGATGCGGAAACCAGTTCCTTCTGTACTACTGCCAGAGACCTTCTTGAAAGTTTATAACGCGTTTCCTCGTCGTGTGGGAACACAAAGTAGTTTGTATGGCATAGACTAGTCCTATTTCAGCATGAACTCGACTTCCCAGAATTGATGGAAAAGTGCTGCTTCTACTACAATGCTTGCCCAACAGTGAAACTCATGTGCTCCTACATTACGGAAAAGTGCATAAAGCTAAGGCTAGTGGGCTTGAAAAGTTGGTTCTCTGCAGGAAACAGAAGAAGACGCACTGAATGGTACGACAGTGAAGCAAAAACACGATGATACGGCTGAGAATGCCCTCATTACAGCCTCTGTCAGTAACCATGGAAGTCTACGATCGAGATTAATCATCGATGGTCGAGATCAATGTGAAAAAATAACGGCAGCTGCACAGGAAAAATGAAAACAATTATTTCGAGATTATTCGCGAAAATGTAGCCAGGGGTCCCTTTGCCGACTAGGAACATACTAATAACACTTTCACCGAGCGGATATTGGAATCCACGGGCATCGAGGCCAAAAAGTAAAACACGTGCAAAACTTCAAACTCTTTGGCAGAGTAGAGTTCTGCTTGCAAGAAAACAAAACCTCGCACCCTGTCAAAGAGAAATTCGGTTCTTTACCACCATCAACCTATTTCCTCAGGAGAGCCCTGAAGAAGAGAAAAAACGCTCTTCGGCCGCTGCTTGTCGTGCAACAGCTGATCAGATCGCGATCAGCAGCAGATTGGCGTTGTGCGGCCACTTGCGGGCCGGTCGCTGTTGGGGGCGGGAGGGGGGGGGGAGGGTGGGGGACGCGCGTAGGTATGTTGAACGATGCCTAGAGGCCGTTTTCCGCTGAATGGACACCATGTAAGGCTTGTTCAGGGGCGAAATGTTCTTTGGTGGTCAGCATAATCATCTTGCATGCTTAGGGGATTTGTCTGCCCTTTGACACTGAAGGCAGATGGCACCTCTAAAATGCCAGCAGGGTGCTATATAGTGAGAAAATGGCGAAAAACGAAGTGAAACGGTCAAAAACCTGCGAAAAAAACCTTCCTTCTTGATGACTCGAAAAGCAGTTTCGGACGAGTTTCCCGTAGTAGTTGCTAATAACCGCTACGGTAGATGCGGTATGCACGTATGTTATATCCATGCAGTGTCATGGCCGCTTCATATCAATCCCTTCGCTGCATATTTTACTTCGCAAATGAAGCAATACGAGCATCAGGTACGGTCGTCCATTTGTGGGCGGGCGGGCGTGGTGGGCGTCCGGGTGGTATGTTGTAGCTTGATATTGCCTTATAAGAGTACCTCCCTTAGAGAAGGCGCTACGCAGCGCCTGGTTAATTCCGTCCTGCCAGGCGAATAATCCTACCAGTGTAGTTTGCACATCACTGCTACACAAGACGTTTTTTTCCACAATTTGAGATAGAGAGCAGCGCGCTCGCCCGCACTT